>PVJC01046419.1:0-13303 GCA_004026665.1 Murina feae
ATATAAACTGTTCTTCACTATACATTCCCCTACATTCCCTTTTCTCTTCCAGTCCCTGGCCCTAGCTTTCATCTCTTAGGCCCTTGCAATGGTCTCTTATCTAATCTCTTCCTCTCTATTCTTTTGCTCTAATCTATTCAAAACACTCTTATCAGATTAGTGTCCCTAAAAAACTACCTGCCTTGCTCATCAGCACATACCAAGTGTATGTCCACTATGGGAAGAGATTGTGAGGGAGACTCAGAGCTGGATAAGGGAGTTTTTGCCCACAAAGTGCTTAAGATACTAGGGAGGAATGACAATATCCCTATAGTGGATGCAGAAACAAAAGATTTATTGGGCTTTACAGAAGACAGTGACTGCAGTTGCATAGATAGGTCCTGGAGAGGGTGAAGTATGAATTGGGCCTTCAAAGAAAGAGAAAATAGGGGAAGGGGATTCTGGGAAGTTAGTGATTCCAATCTCCCTGGGAAGACCTCCTAGGGCTCCACATTCCTCACGGGATAAATCCTATTGTGCAGGGCTGTATCTGGGGCTTTCTATAATCACCACTCACCAGCTCCACCATCCCTCACAAAGAAACTCTCTCCTGATGACTCTTGGTGCCTTTTTGACTCTGAGTTTTGGGCATGCCCTTCCTAACATTTAGAAATGCTTTCTCTTCCCTATGTTTATCTCAACTCCATCTGTTAATTGAGATCCAACTTCTCCATGGGGCCTCAGCATAGGGCTCTACTCCAGTGCTTGGTTATGGTCCTACTTGTACACTCACACCAGAAACAGCTTGTAGCCCAAGTTCTACAACACCAAAGCTTACTTGCATCCCAAGACAAGCACACCAATCACAGGCTTGGATATTAAATTGCTATCACAGCCTAACTCCTTACTCTCAACGCGTTTACTTTTCCACTGTGGATCAGTGACAAATAGTTCACAGCCTGGCCCTGGTGTGCAGCCCACACTTTAAACAGCACTGTGCTAGTCAACTACATCTGTTCTTCCCATAAATCTTTAAAGAACTTATTGTCCATTTTAGGGGCTAAAAATGGTGGCTTGTCTGGCCAGAATGGCTGAGTGGTAGAGTGTCAACCTATGAACCAGGAGGTCATAGTTTGATTCAGGGTCAGGGTCAGGGTACATGCCCTGTGTGGGCTTGATTTCCAGTGTGGGGCATGCAGGAGGCAGCCAATCAATGATTCCCTCTTATCATTGATGTTTCTCTCTCTCTCTCTCTCTCTCTCTCTCTCTCTCTCTCTCTCTCTCTCTCTTTCTCTCTCTCTGAACTCAATTAAAATATATTTATAAAACAAAAAAACTTGGTGGTCTGTTTGAGTTAATTAATTTGCATTCATTGCCAACATTTGAAATTGGGAGGTTTAAACTTCTTTGAAAAAGTTGGCAGTTGTGGCATCATTGTCCCACATCTACAAGTGGCAATAGTTGGCTACAGCACAAGAGAGCTGCCTCTTTAGATAGAAGATGAACTCTCTAGTTCTCTGCAGTTCCCACTGCACCTCCTGCTGCTCTCAGGACAGCTCACCTCACTCCTTTTGTGCTCGCCTGAACCCTGCAGGTGGTTGTGTTGGCCACACTGGTCTATGATGTACATCTTACTGCTTTAATTACATTATTACATATTCTAATTGCTTGCTGTGCATCTGCCTCGGGTTCACATCTAGGTGCACATTCCCGGAGGGGGAGAGACCATGCCCTGTATTTCTTCTCAGTCTCTCTCAATGGACAGCACAATGCTACCCATATAACAAGCAAGTCCTTAATCAATACGTTTCAAATAACTGAATGAAGAAATGATCTATTCTGCTAGGTTGTAAATCTAATTACAAATCCTACATCAAATGTACAAAGTAATTCTGGTAACACTCTCTGGTGGATGGAAAAGAGCTACAAATTCTTTCACACCCCCTCCAGTGAGAGATGAGGGTCTGTTTCTCCTCCCTGTGAATTTTGGCCTCTGACTGCTTTGGCCGGTGGAGAAGGCTGGAATGATGCTGCGCCCGATTGAGACCTGGTCTGTAAGGACAGGCAGTTTCCATGTGTTGAGAAGTCTGACTGCCCTGCAGGAGAGATGATGGAGAGAAGCCTCGAGAGTCTGTGAAGAGTAAAGACCCGGCTGAGCCATCCCTGCCAACGCACCAGGAATGTGAGGAAAGCGGTCTTGGACCAGCCCTGCCACCACCTGAGGACCACACAGGAACCACATTCAATGCCATATGAGGCTGAAGAGTTGCCCTGCTGAGATCTGCCCCAATTCTTAACCCTCAAAATTGTGACATAATAGTTGCTGTTTTAGCCACTAAGTTTTTGGGGTAGTGTGTTACACAGCAGTAAATAAATGAAACAATTTACCCCAGAGTTTCTACTGTTTACCCAGATGGCATCCTTATGATCAACATTCAAGTCCTTATTTATCTTTTTAAAATTAAGACATTCTTTGGAGCCTAGCTGGTGTGGCTCAGTGGATGAGCGTCGACCTGTGAATTAAGAGGTCACGGTTCAATTCCCGGTCAGGGCATATGCCCAGGTTCTGAGCTCAATAACCAGTGTGGGGCCTGCAGGAGGCAGCAAATCAATGATTCCCTCTTATCACTGATGTTTCTCTCTCTCTCTCCCTCTCTCTTCCTCTCTGAAATAATAAAGTATATTTTAAAAAAATCAAACAAATGAACAAAAAAAGATATACATTGAAAATGATAAAGATTGTCTAGCCTTCTGGGTAAATGGTTTAGGCTGCTCATGGATGGAGGGACTGGTGTGGGAGTTCTGCCTCTTAGTCTGAGAGAAACAGTATCTTTTGGCACATGCGCCAGGGTGAGTGAGCACTGTGGTTATGCATAATTCCACTGTCACGTCCTTTCGTATGGAAATGGTGAATAATGTTCTTGTTCTCTACAGCAATTCTGCTGGGCTATTAATTTTTTATTTTATATTTTACAAAGGCATCTATCTGTTATTTTGATATACATAAATAATCTGGCCATGATCCTGCACTTTATGACTTTGTTTCTGTGACTATTAGGCTGTGGAATAGGAAATTAGATAGTCTCTGAGAAATGTTTCATTTCAGCTGCCAGATCCTTGAAGTCCTCAAGAAGTGTACATTTTTAATAAAAGCTTACCTCCTTCCCAAGAGTCTGTTTTCAATTAATCACTACGTTTTTTTCCCCTTCTATCCTTCTTATCATGTTGTAAAAGCAGATTCCCAAAGAACTATTCTCAACTATTCTCATGTGTTTCTCAATTTCCTGTTGCAAACCCTGGGAACCAATCGACAATAATCATGATTGAAGCTACTTTAGCAGAGAAATAAGATCTAGACTTGGCCAAGTTTGGAAAGGTAATGGGAACAGAGTTGACAGTTACTTCATCCGTTCCCAGTGCTTTTACCCCTATTACACAAACAGATTGAACCCTCCCTAAGAACACCTCTTCCATATTTTGTTGTGGCCCCTTTGTAATCATTTAACCAGTGATTGTGCAAACATGAAGGGCCTGTCCTTTGCCAGAGGTTTAAAAAGCAGGAGCAGCGGGGGTGGGTGGAGTGGGGTGGGGGTGGGAGGACATGTTGTGCATAGGAAAGAGAAGATACATACAACGGTAGAATATGATGATATAAAGATCTCTGGAATAACAGGAGCGAAAATGTACTTCTTGAAGTTAAACGGGCTGGGGAGGAGAGGGATGGAATACTCAAGACCAATTAGAAACTTGCTGTGAGAAGAAATGGCACATGAATAAAATATTTTTGTCACTACTATTGTGTATTTATGGTTCCACTCTATGTAATAGAATAAACATACATTCAAACTTATATTAATTAAAACAATCTCTGCCTACAAATGGTACACAATCTGATGGGAAGGGAGTAGAAAGAAAGTAACTTTATATTCCAATGGGAGAAGTGCTATATGAATGATGGGGAAAGGTGTTAGAACCCTTTAGGAAGCACTAATTACATGCAGGGGGTGGGAAGGGGCATGCAAGCTGAGCTGGTGTGTGTACAGGGGTCTTCTGCAGCTGGAGCATCAGCATTCCGGGAGAGAGTTAGTTCTGTTGAAGCCAGGATGTGGAAGAGAGAAGGAGCAGAGCTGTTTCTGGGATGGCAAGACTTGGAAAAAGATTAGCTACGGCTGAGTCACAGGATGAGTTAATCGAGTAAGGGGTGGGGGAGCAAACAGGGTGCAGTGGCTTGCAACATAACCTAGTGTTTGGAGCCAGATCATGAAGAGACACGTATACCGGCTAATGCGTTTGGATTTTATCATGTAGGCAGTGGGCAGTCAGGAACCATTCAAAGCAGAGGGTGTGCCAAGATCACATGTATGGCTTAGAAACACCATTCTGTATGGTTACTGCTGGTACAGTGATCATGTATTTGCCTTCGGGACAATTGTCATAGTTGCCCTTTTACATCTGTTGGAGTGATTATTTTACTACTATTATTTGGAGAATGGAGCACTGTGAAAACAAGGTTCCTGTTTGCTTTTGCTGAGTGCAGTCTCCCTAGACCAAGCACAGAGCCTAGCCCATAGCAGAGGTTCAAGGGTGACTTACTGAATGAATGAAACTATGGAATATTAGTGCAGGCCAAGCAGGAGGTGATGAAGGCCTGCATACTGGTGACAACAGGCAAGAGAGAAGAGCTTTGACTGACATTTCAAAAATGCAAAACCAGACTAACTCTAAGAAATCTGGCAGGAGAAAGGAGGAATAATCAAGGGGAACTTGAAAGTTTCCAGGGAGGGCAATGGGGAGAGGACAGTAATTAATAAGCAGGAGGAAGAGGAGTGGTTTGTTTCGAGAGGGGAAGATAATAATGAAGTTGGGTTTTGGCACGTATTTGAGAAGCCTACAGGATACCCAGGTGGCAGTGTCATGAGGGCAGAGGCAGAATGCCATAGTGAAGAAAATGGAGAAGCCAGAGGACCTTGGACTTGGCTTATTCATTTACCAGCTATGGGGTTTGTGCCTCTTAACTCAGGACATGTCCTTAGCTTCTCAGGTCTCTAACTTATAAAATGTGGAAGATAAGAATCTCTGCCATAACTCACTCAGGATGATTTTATAATAATCTGAAGTTTAAAAGTGTGTGAGAACGTGCTTTTTAAAGTATACAGAGCTTTATGAGAACTCGCCGTTGTTATTATTATCATCACTGCCCTAAAAGACTGCAGGGCATCCCTTAAAAGAGCCTGGTACTGGTCAGTTCAAGTCATAGATTTAATGCATATGGACCCCTGACTTGTTAAAACTTACAAGTAGGTTCCTCACCCATGGCCAGCAGCCTGGTGAATGAGTGTAACAGCAGAGTAGTCTAGGCGCATCAGCAGAAGTAGGAAAACCTCTCTCTCCGCATGTCTTCTACTGAGAGTGACATATTCCATTTTAAACAGGATGAGGAGATATTAACAGGAGGATTAGGAGGTGTGCTCTGTTGCTGGTGACAAAAACAATTCATGCTCAAATGTATTCTCCTGACAGGCCCTGAAGTCTTTCCTCTTTTCAGAAAGCCAAGCACAAATCCCGTGTTTAACACACCCTTACTTCTAGCGTTTCACTTTCTCATCTGGCTTCCTCCTGACATTATGTCCGCGGATCCAGTGCCTGGTTCGGGCAGCGGAGAGGCGCTCTCATGTTATTTCTGGCAGCACTTGGATTTTCCCTAGAAGGCAGACCGGCTGAAAGCATCTCAGCATGTTGACTTCAGGTCACTTGTAAGGCTCCAGAAGAGTCTGGTGGGTAGGAACAGGAAAGGGTCTTCCATTCAGATGACTGATTTCACAGTTCCTAAACGCGAACACCACAGTGGCTCTGCGCTGACATGGAGGCGGACTAAGTGAAGACAGTCATTTGCTGGAGACCGGTTCCTGTCCTCCCAATGAGCCTCAAGCACAGATTCCTTACCACATGGGAACACTGAGTTTCTGAGAACAATCAATAGGGCTATATCTTTTGCCTGTCTCAAGTTCTTTGATGTGATATAAAAGCAATAATGTGCCTGGGAATGAACTCATAAACAGTTATTCATTTTATAGCATAATAAAAGTGTGGCAAGATTGAACTGGGATTTAGGCAAAGAATTGGGCTGGCGGTAAGATTTTTTTTTTTTTCTTGCCAACATGCTCACTGTGTCATCATTAGTGTATCACCAGGTGGCTCTTGCCCTCCATTTTCCCACCAGTGGCACATGGGTAGAAGTGGCATGGCACAGTTAGGCATACAGGTAATGATAAGAATCGCAATGTATAGCGAAGGCTTGCTACGTACTAGGCTCTGTTCTTGAACAAGGAATCCATCAATGAACAGAACAGAAAAAAAAGAATTCCTGCATAGACAAAACTTGCAATAAACAATACACATGATAAGTTAGTTTGTCCGTGGGAAGTTGATAGGAGCTGTGTTAAAGGGAAACACATAGAGCGGATGAGGTGACTTTGGGATATGAGTGTGGGTGGGGAGCACACTGCTGGTTTCGGACACGTCTGGATTCTCACGTTGTCTAGTGACTCCCCTCGTTCATAACAAATAATATAATAATCTACTCACGTCATAGGTTCTCATGATGACCCAATGAGGGGAAGTAGAAGCACTATTCTGGTCTCTATTTTCTAACCTCAAATACTTTGACTTCAAAAGCACGATTCTCAGAAAATAGGTACTGGAGTGACAAAGGACAATATTTTAAAATCACAAAGAAAATCAAGGTGATAGTTCAGTCCAGGTAATTTGCCTCAAGATATGGGCAATTATGGGGACAATAGTGCTGCTTGCAGAAATAGAAGTGCCTTTAAGATTCATAAAGGCCATCTGCAAACCAGTGTTAGTTCCAAAAGGAGAGAGAGAGGGAGAAAGGGGGGGGGGGCAGAGAAAGAGCAAAAGAACACAAATAAAATGGATTTATATAATTTTTTAAGAGATTTGATTTTGTAAGTCTCACAAGCCTCCAGAGGCTGGCTCTATGGAGAAGGACACACCTGAACAATAATCAGAAAAGGTAAAATTGCCCCTCTGGGTACTGGCATTCACAGACTTGATTTTTTTTTTTTCCTTTTTCATGCCAGAAACGGAGGCTTCTGGCAGAGGTGTGGATTTCAGAGCATCTGGCAGAACTGCTGACCTCTGTGGGAAATGCTTGTGTCCTTTGATGTAACAACTTCTTGTTGAGCAAACAGTATTTCTGGTACTAGAAACATTTTGGGTTTATATTGTTTTCCATCAATCTTTATTCAATGACATTATCAATGCTCACCTATTACAGACATTTCTTAAACGAAACTTCTCGAAAGGGCACAGGGTTGACATGAGGGTATATTGAAGTGACCAAAAGATTTTGTTGCTTCCTCCTGCCCTTTGCTCACAGGGGTCATAAAATCACTCATGGGAGAAGACTTTTTATTAGAAAATGATAAGAGGCTCTGCCTCGTCTTCTTCTTGTATTAGGTAAATGCTACACATCTTGAGGCTGATCCTAGTAAAAAATGATGCCTTGTTCATTCATTTATTCACCATACGTTGAGTGTTTGTTACGTTTCAGGTGTTGTGCTAGGTAGGTGGGCACAGAATAAAGACTCAGGAAGGCTCGTAACTCCAGAGAGAGGCTGGATTGCCCAGAACCCAAAACAAGGTCTTTCCATGAACTCTATAGAGAACGTGGTCTAGCTTCCCAAAAGCTGCTAGGAACCTGGTGCTTGCAAAGGCCTCTGGCTCCCCCAGAGGACCCAGGAGCAATCTGAGAGGGAATGGGCTCAGTGCCAGGCTGGGGGCAGCAGAATCACTACGCTCACTAACCGCTTGCTGGAGAACAGGGCTAATGGGCCAGAGCCTTTCTGGAGTTTAGCGTTCAGGAGTTCAACTAAGTCCCCCAAAGAGCATGCTAAGCATTTTAGGCAAATTTATTTCAACTCAGCAAAACTCTATGATGGGACTCCTGAGGGGCAAGTTGGCCCAGATGTGGAAGGATGAGGATTAAAAGGTTCCCACCTCCAAGGTTTACAGTTCAAGTCACACCTTGGGACAGCAGGAGTGCTAGAGCTTCCTCCCCAGCTCCCCCAAAGATCAAAGCAACTCTGCCAGACCAGGTGATGAGACTGAGGCTCAGAGAAGGGAAGTATCTTGGCTAAGGATGCAGTGAATTAGAGCCTGTGTAGCTTCAATCATATGTTCAGGCTTTTTGGAACTGGGTGTCCAGAGAGATTCAGCCAGCTTTTCAGGTCACAGGATTCATAGTGTGCAGTAGGAAGATGGAAGAGTTCACAGTCAACCCTTTGTGCCAGGCACTGTCCAAAGTGCTGATACTTCACATTTATCATCTCATTTAATTCCCAACACCATTTGTACAGAAGGCACAATCACTGTTCTCTTTTAATGCATGATGAAATTGAGAAATAAGGAGGCTAAGTTATTAGCAAGAATTCATATACTCAACAACTTGGTGAACCAGGATTCAAATCGTGGCTGTTGGAGACTGTGCTATTCCTATGACATTGCTGCCTGGAACTAGCTCTTTGTATTTGGGGCACCTTGAAGATCAATACCAAAGAAATGTTTCAGCTGTGGAACTTCTAACAGAATATGGATAAGTAAATATGGCAGACAATTTAAACCAAAGGCACCAGAAGAATTCTGTATCTTTCAAAAAGTCCAGATAGCCCTTCCTTGACAGCAAGCTGGTTTCTCATGTATTTCTTTAAATCTCAACTTTGAAAGAACTTCTATCCATCTGTCCATCCATCCATTCAACCACCCACCAAACATTTATAGAGGGTCCACTATATGTTGTACACCATGTTAGATGTTGGTGATACAAGGAACATCATATAAAAATAATTAGAATTCAGTGATATGCATGTCATAACTGAGGTAGAAGTAATTCTATGTGTGCACAGAGGAACAAGGCAGTAAATATTAGCTTGGGAAAGTCAAGAACATCCAGAGGGGGTGACACGTAATGTAAGGTGACATGTGTGCTGCTTAGAGGAACATGGCAGCTTTGAATGTGTGTGTATGTGTGTGTGTGTGAAAATTGAGGAATAGTATGAGAGTGAATGAGTGGAACATGCAGAAACCACTGGCTGCACTAGGAATGAAGGACACTGGAGTAGGAATTAGAAGACTTGGGTTTCCCCCCTGGGTCTGGCACAACATGGGTGTATGACACTGGGTAAGCCACTTCGCTTTTCTGAGACTCACTTTCCTCACTTATGAGACAAGAATACTGCTATTCATAAGGGTGTGACTGAACATTTATGGAGTTTCAGAAAAACATTTGATTATTATAAGTGAATTTATCCTCTCCATTTCCCAGCTGTCCCTCGCTGTATAAGGACAAGTCTCAACGCTGAGGGAAAGAAAAGATCCATGACTAACAAATAAGACAGGAAAATGTATGTCCAGTACAATGTTCAGATTTTTTTTCTTCCTCACTTGTGTCTTTCCAAAGTCCACACCATCCCTTATCAGTAACTAGTGCTCATTTTTCTTTTTTACATTTGGCCTTTCTCCTCATCCTTTCTAAATTCACAGTGGACTTTCAGACCTGCCCTTCCCACTTCCCCAGGCACCATTTTCATTATTTTTGCTCCTATGGTGTTGACTATGATGACTAAAGGCTGAACAATCTGCAACAAACTCTGGTAACCTAATGAGTTAACTTGGGCTGTGCTCTGACTCTCAACTAAGCATTTCTCAGGATGAAAGCATTCAGAAAATGAACTCCCAGATCCTCTCTTGTTTCCCCCTTCATTACAGACCCTGCACATCTCAGGTTCCTCTGCGGGAAGACTTGCCCTACTCTGACCAGTAATGACTGCCATCTGAAATTCAGAGCAGAAGCCCAATTATCTACCTTTATTGTACCAGATGCTTCAATCCCGACTAGTTCTGGGGTGCAGAATACTGCACCTCCTCCTGGCATGCAATCTGTCTGCGAGAGGAGAAATATGAACCTGCCATGTGGGAAAAGAATTTAAAACAAAGAACAAAGAAAGCTGAGGGTACCTGGCCTGGAAGAGGTGTTTTGTAATGGTTGGCTTGATGTAACTACGAAGCTGCTCAGGAGGCTGAGGACAAGTAAAAGGAATAGTAGGGTAATGATGACAATGGCAACTATGTTTAATGATGGCTTTCTGTGGGCCAGGCACTGTGCTTAGAGCTTCATCTGGAATGCTCATTCAGTCCACGCAACAACCCTGTTATACAGGTACAACAACCCTGTTATACAGGTACAACAACCCTGTTATACAGGTACTCTTTTGGTCACAGTTTTAGAGGTGACAAATGAAGAGGCTTAAATGACTTAAGGGACTGTAGCTAGCAAGTGACAGAAGCAAGATTCTAACCTAGAGAGAATTATCAGATACATGATTTCCTAGACTGGCTATATATAAGGATCATTCTTGGTAGTTTTTCAAACTGAATAACCCAGAGGATGTACAGAACCAGAATTTCTAGTGATACCACCTGGGGCCATGGAATTTCCTAAAAGCTTCCTCGGTAGTTCTGATGTGCAGCCAGGTTTGAGCACCTCCGCAGGATGCATGCTTGTCTGACCTGAAGGGGTAGATTGGGTACCAACATGGGGATCGTGCAGGAGGGCCAAGTTTCAACTCGATGGAAGTTTCTAACAGTCAAGGTTATTAAGACCAAGATGTCAGGTAGTACTTTGGATATGACTGTACTTCCTATGAAGTGGGAGCTGGAGATCATTTAGCCAGCAAAATATAAACATGGTGATGTTTAAATCACTTCTAATATTCACAGTTGCTGATTTCCAATCACTCATTCATTTGACTGATATTCACTGAGCATGAACTATATGATGGGTCCTGTGCCAGGGATGGCCATTCAGCTAGTGAACATTGAAGATGGCAAAGGCAATCAATATTTTCACCTGACCCTCTGCCCTTTAGTAGTTCTCAAATTTTTAATTTGAAGTACCTGTGAGAAGGTGATCCTGTACCAACAGAGCTTAGAATATGTTAAGAGGATGTCTTTTGCCCTAAGTTTTTTCACTCTAGATTCATTCATTTATTTAGCAACTATTTATTGATTAGCTACCTTGTATTAGATGGCTACCTTGTCACCAAAATTTGTGTTCTCTCTTTCATAGAACTTTTGTTAGGAGGAGCTGCCTAGCTAGGACTACATGTCCCAGCACCCCTTGCAATTGGGTGTGGCTAGGAGACTGAATTTTTGAGAATAGGGTGTGAACAACAGCGATGTATACACCTCTAGTCCTGGTCCAGAAAAGACTCCCATCAGGACTCCTTCACACTCCTTTTCCTTTTGGCTGGATTGAACAGAAAAAACCTCCAGGAAGACTTAGAAAGCCACTTACCAGTGATGGCAGAGCCTCTGGTGACCTGAGTTGCTGAATAATCACGTGGATGAGGACCATCCTGCCTGTCAAACTTGCCTAGTACTGTTATCCACGCTAGAAATAAAAGTCAACATGTTTGTGCTTTCAGACACTTTTTGGCCAATTTGTTCTAGCAGTTGGCCTACCTTCATAGAGATCTGTGAGTGAGACACACCTTGTTTTGTGTCTCAGAACCAGCAGCTGCATTAGGGAGACAAATTACAGTCAAGGTTGTGACAAGATAACCTACCCACAGGAGCACATAACAGGGGCATATAGGCCATATTCTGGGAGATCATAGAAATGCCATTCACGCACAGCCAGTGTGGCTCAGTGGCTGAGCATCAACCTATGAACCAGGAGGTCACAGTTCCATTCCTAGTCAGGGCACATGCCCAGGTTGCTGACTTGGCCCCTGGTAGGGGACATGCAGGAGGCAGCTGATAAATGATTCTCTCTCATTGTTGATATTTCTCTCTCTCTCTCCCTCTCCCTTCCTCTCTGAAATCAAAAAACATATATTAAAAAAAATGCCACTCAAATAGAGAAATAGAGGTCAAACTAGAGTGCATCTGGAGGGGAGAGGGGAAGGCCGTTCCCATCAGCCTGGTTAAGAAAGAGCTGGGTGTTGGAGGAAATGGAAGAGGTTCAATATGGCCAGAGGGAGGTCAGAGGGCACAGTTGGGGAGTGGTAAGGCATGTTGCTAGCATTCAGATCATCTGCTAGACTCACAGGAAAAGAAAGGCCCCATGTCCCTTTTCGAATAGCAGGCTCAGCGGCCAAACTTCACTGGAGGAATACCTTCAGAGACCTGCTGTATAATCAAAGTGTGTGCGTGCGTGCATGGGTGTGTGTGCAAGTGCACACGTGTGTGTACGTGCATGTTGGGGTAAGAGAGGGAGGCAAAGAGAAAGAAGAGGAAGCAAGTTGATTCCATCACTTTTGGACTGAGTCATATCAAAGAGCTGAAAGAGGGTGTTGGCTGTCAGGGTGCCGCCAGCCCGTGCTGGATGCAGGCCACAGGGCCGGGAGATTTGTGTGGTGGGATCACCAGCTTTGGCAGGATTAGCAGAAATGGAGAGCACCAGCCCAATTCCAGTTTAAACAGACAATATTGAAACCCTGCCAGGAAGAATCTAAGTAATATTTTGAAAACTTTAATAACAGCTGAGAGAAACTGATCAGAGGATTTGGCTTCACCGTGCATTACTGCTGAGCTGGACGCATGCAATGGTAGAAAGGAGTGAACCTATTCCCCCCCCCCCCCCCCATTCCCAGGGAATATTTTTCTTCCTCCCACATGGTGAGGATTTCAGTAAAGTCTAAACGTACTTTTGTTCCTTATTTCAACTTCTCTATAAATTGCCCGTAGGGTTTTGGCACCACTGTTAAGGTAGTCAGTTTACTGACTGTAATATCTCTTACTGAAAAATGTATTCTAGAAACTTTCTTTGGTTGGAACCTTAATTTGTCACTCTGATGTCCCATTTTCCAGGCACTGACCATGAGAATGAGGTAGAAGGTTTTTGGACCTGCCAAGCAGTGGGGGAGTTCCATATTTATTTCCCTCTGGGAAAAGGAATGCTGTCAGCTTTCTGGACCCACGTAGTAGCAAGAGCATGAGATGGTTTTGGAATTTGAAGTGGAACCAAGTCCTAGTTCTACCACTTATGAACTGGGTGACTTTTAAGAAGTGACTTACACACTCAACTTTCTCTCACCTGTGAGATGAGGACATCCCTGGTAGGTTGCAGAGATTATCAAGTGCCTGGAATAGCGCCAGCCTTTCAGGAGAATCCTAACACATGGCATTTCCTTTTCTCCCCCTCTCCCCTTCCTCACCCCCCCTCTTCTTCCTCCTCCTCCTCCTCCTCCTAAGGCAGTGGTTCTCAACCTTCCTAATGCCGAGACCCTTTAATACAGTTCCT
>PVJC01046420.1:0-13304 GCA_004026665.1 Murina feae
TGCTCCTGTCCCCGTCTGCAGGCGGGAAAGATGCGCACCTGCCCAGCAGGGATGCTGGGACGGCTCAGACCACAGACGCCCAGACAGAGCAGACGCCGCCTGAGCATCCTGGCTGTCAGATCCCTCTCATTGCTGTTAGACAGCAATCGGTGTTCCTGCGGTCCTGACGGATCTGAACCCAACGCCGCTCCTAGGACCACTTGCCGGGTTAGCTGATTTTGGACCAAAGAATTTGGAGATTTTAGCAACCTTAGAGATTCATCCTCTCTGTGCCAGCTGAAGCAGAAATCCATGGGGGACATTCATGGTGTCTCTCCCCCCTAAACCAGTCCCCTCTCCATGGCTTGGCATCCTCACCCGTTTCCCAAAAGGCCAGCATGTGCTGGGGCATCGACGAGACGAAGCAGGGCTGGCAGTGTGTGCACATGGTCTCCCCAGGCTGCTCTCCTTCTTCTCAGTCTCTGACAAATGGGCCGGCACAATGTTTCCCTGATACGTCTTCTCTCCCCTAAGACATATACACATAGCAGAGGCCCAGTGCACGAAATCCGTGCGCAGATAAGGTCCCTAGGCCCCGCCGGTGGTCAGGGCCGATCAGGGCCTTCCCTCCCCTGGCTGCCGGCTGTGGGCTGGGGCCTCCCTTCGTTCTGTGCCGCCTCCTGGTGGCCAGCGCATGTCATAGCGGGCAGTCAGACCCCTGGTCAGTTGAACTCCCGAGGGGATAATTTGCATATTAGCCTTTTATTATGTAGCCTGACCGGCATGGCTCAGCGGTTGAGCATTGACCTATGAACCAGGAGGTCAGGGTTTGATTCCCTGTCAGAACATGTGGCCAGGTTGTGGGCTCCAACCCCAGTAGGGGGCGTGCAGGAGGAGCGGATCCATGATTCTCTCTCGCCCTCTCCCTTCCTCTCTGATACCAATACAAATACATTGAAAAATAAAAAAAAGAACTAGACATCCACATTACAAGTGCTGCGACCCCCTCTCCTCTCTACCTGCCCTGCGGACGTGCGCGGGGGACATGGGGCTCACACTGGCCTCCTTTTCGGGAGCCGGGTCCCGGGGCAGCGAGGCCACGAGTGATGACGGCTTACGTCCTGCCCAACAGTCCCGGCCATTGATCCACCTTTAGTTTGCGTGTCCTTGAAACGCCTGGGCTGTGACTGCCTCTAAGTATACACTGATGCACAGAGTCTCCTCCCAGCTCGCGCCACCGGCCCCGGCTGGCCTCCCGGCCGCACCCGTCCCCCCACCTCAACGTCTCTGCATGAAAGGACCTCCTCAGCCCGGGCTCCTGGCGGCCGAGCATCCCTGTGGCTTTCCCCTTTCGGACACATCTTTCTGCAAACACGCGGCCCCGCGCTGGCTCCACGCAGCCCGGTGTGACGTCCCACGCTGGTCCCGGCTTTCCAGACCCGCCTTCTTCCTGGCTGGCAGCTCAGGCCCAGCACCGGACAGACGCTGCGATCTGAAAAGTGCGGGCCCCCATGGCACCAGGGATGACCCCGTCTTTAGCTATGATTTCGCTGTGTCGACGTCGCTCCCTCCTGCTGCCTCAGGCCCCGCTCTCCCCCGGGCCGCCGCCCGCCTGCGACTTGTCCAGCCGTCCTCGCTGGCCTCTCACGCCCCTGCCTCCCACACAGGCTCCTTTCTGATCACAAAAGCCCCTTGCCCCGAGCCCTCTGCCCTTCCCCACTGGCTATGTCTCACGGCCAAGATGGTCTCCATTTAATTTTTCATTCAGATATGAGTGACATGTAACACTGTGTGAGATTAAGGTGTGGAACACGCTATTCGCTACGTCTGTGTATTGCGATGCGATGGCCACTGTCGTGTGTTCGCTGACATCTCTGTCACATCACTTAGTGTCACTCGGCTGGTGTGGCTCAGTGGTGGAGGGTCCACTTATGAACCAGGAGGTCAGGGTTCAAATCCCTATCAGGGCACAGGCCTGGGTTGCGGGCTCAGTCCCCTGTGTGGGGCGTGCAGGAGGCAGCCGATCAATGACTCTCTCACCATTGATGTTTCTCTCTCTCTCCCTCTCCCTTCCTCTCTGAAATCAATAAAAATATATATTTTTTAAAAGGTGTAATGCAGCGGTTCTCAACCTTCTGGCCCTTTAAATACAGTTCCTCATGCTGTGACCCAGCCACAAAATTATTCTTGTTGCTACTTCAAAACTGTCATGTGGCTCCTGTTATGAATCGTAATGTAAGTATCTGATACGCAGGATGGTCTTAGGCGACCCCTGGGAAAGGAGGGGTGTTCGACCCCCAAAGGGGTCGCGACCCACAGGATGGGAACCGCTGCTGCAGTGTCTCAGCCACCTTGAACTTCACTGCACAGTATTGGGGTCCACAATCTCCCTGCTGTGCCTCGGAGCTCCGGGCCTCACCTCTCCACCCTCTCCCTGTGCCCCCCGGCTCCCGCCAGCCCGTCCCCGTCACCCCACTCTCTGGTTTCCAGTGTGGCTTTTTCAGACCCCACTGAGGAGGGCGATCCAGTGGAGCTTGTCCTTCTCCGTGTGGCTTAGTCCCCTCGGCGCGATGCCCTCAGGGTCCTCCCACGTGGCCTCCGGCTGAACCACCGTCCACTCTGTGGACGTGTCGCACGTCCCCCTCACGCCCGCGTCGATCACAGGGCTTCGCCGCCGCGTCCAGCCACTCGCTCGCTCCCGCGCGCGTCAAGCCTGACCACCACCCCCTCCTCGGCCAAACGGAACACGGGGTTCCCAGGCTGAGGACGGAGCGCTGGGCTCACCCCCACGTGGGAGGGAGGCAGATGCACGAGGCCACGGGCCGAGGAGGGAGGCAGGCCGGCTCAGACGAGAGAGGCGTCAGCAGACGCACGACAGTGGCCATGGTTTCACAATAAGTAAATGTAGCCAACAGCGCGTTCCGTGGGGACACCACAGCCTCGCACACGGCCCCCTTCCAGGCGATCCTGTCAACTGGAGGCCCCTGCCTGCTCCCGAAGGTGCCACCCCCTCCCTCGCTGCCCTCGGGATGTCTGCCACCCCTCCTGCTAGCCCCACTCCCCTCCACGTCCTGGGAGAGTCTCCCCCACTCTCCCCGGGGAAGCGGGCCCCTCCCAGCACCTTCCGCCTCCATCTCACAAACACATAGCAAGCAGCTGGCGCTCCTGCCGAGAAGCAGGCAGGGTGGCGAGGAGGACTGGGCCCCGTGCGGGTCGCCGTGACCATCGAGGATGCCACGGGCAGCTGCCGGCAGACAATGCATCAGAGGGGAAGGTGCCGGGGGGGGGGTGCAGCCCCCCAACCTCACTGACCCTGTTACCCCTCGCTCCGTACCAAACCCTAAAACTCGGCGGGCCACACCCAGGCTCTTGTTAAGCTCTGGATTCTGTGCATGAAAACGGGGACGGGGCCCAGCAGTGCGGTTGGCCCGTGAGTCTGTGACGTGTTGAGCTTTGGCTGGAGGCCCAGTCACCCAGAGCCGCGGTTTCCTCCTTTCTCCGCTCCTGGCGCAGGGACTAGTGACTGAGATCCTGCAGCCTTCTCTCGCCTGACGAGACGAACAGGTATGGTTCTGACTCGTTGGCACCGGACAGCGTTGCGGTGTTGGCTGCTGTCATTTTACGCTGACAATCTGAAAGGGACCGGACAGCCGGGTATCGCGTGGTGTGAGCCCCGTCGTGGCGCCCCCGTGGGACACGGCTGACCCGCGGACCCTGTGGCATTTTCCCACCAAGCGGGTAGGGTGGAGTCCAGGCTGGGCTTGGGTGCAACTGGCAACCAGAGAGTCTGCCGTCAGCCTCCCTACGGAGCTGGGCTTCCTCACAGCATGGCTGCTGGATTCCAAGAGAAAGCACCCGAGAGGCGTGTCCCGAAAATGCGCAGGAACAGCGGGGACCCCAGGGGACCCCACGGCCACGCCTGCCAGCTTCCCGGGGGCAAGGCCTTCCTGAGAGGAACAGCTGGTGCTGCTGAGACGGGAATGTCCAGATCTGCTCTTTGCTTCGGGACAGCCGGCACAAACCTGGACTTTTATCTGATTTGCAACGTCGGGAACGAGTTCCAAACGCTCTGAGACTACGCGCAAGCCGGCGTCCCATGTCCCTCCTCCCACGATGTTTCCCCTGATGTTTTCAGGAGCGCACGGCTGCTTCCCGAAGGGGCAGCACTCTCCGTCACCCCGAAAAACAGGTTTTCAGCCTCTGGTTTGGATGGGGGAGGGAGGAGTAGAATGCCACTCACAGGGACGATGCTCACCATAGCCAGGTCTCCCTTTAAGAACGTGGTACGGAAGTGTCTCCCCTTTATTAAAGGGAAACTTGGCTACTTTACTTCGTTTAGAGAAAAAATAAAACATTCATGTGGCCCTGACTGGTGTGGCTCAGTGGATAGAGCATCGGCCTGCGGACTGAAAGGTCCCGGGTTCGATTCTGGTCAAGGGCATGTGCCTTGGTTGCGGGCACATCCCCAGTGGGGAGTGTGCAGGAGGCAGCTGATCAATGTTTCTTTCTCATTGATGTTTCTAACTCTCTATCCCTCTCCTTTCCTCTCTGTAAAAAAAAATCAATAAAATATGTTTTTAAAAAAACCACAAAAAACATTCATGTGACTTCTGTGTTTCTTTCCTTTGAAGACCTGGAGGAAAATTGACGGCTGTCAACAGACTGAGTGGAATGTGAGCTTTTTTATGTTTTTTGTTTTGTTTTGTTTTTGTTAATCTTCACCTGAGGATATTTTCCCATTGATTTTAGGGAGAGAGGGAAAGAGGGAGAGAAACATCGATGTGAGAGAAACACATCGATGGGTTGCCTCCTGCATGAGCCCCGACCAGGGCCCAGGCTGGGGAGGAGCCTGCAACCAAGGTGCCAGCCCTTGACTGGAATCGAACCCGGGACCCTTCGGTCCACAGGCCGACGCTCTATCCACTGAGCCACACCGGCCAGGGCTGAGTGGGAGCTTTCCTATCCCGCAGCTGCATCACACGCAGGGCTTCATGGAAACTCCTGTTTTCTTTGTTTGTTTGGAATGTATTTTTACTGATTTCAAAGGGGGAGAGAGATGGACACATCAATGATGAGCGAGAATCATGGATCAGCTGCCTCCTGCACGCCCCTCCCTGGGGATCGAGCCTGCAACCTGGGCCTGTGTCCGCGACCAGGAATCAAACCAGGGGCCCCCTGGTTCATAGGTCAACACTCAACCACAGAGCCCCGCCGGCCGGGGGGAAACTCCTGTCTTCTAAGAGAAGGGCAGTCAGAACCCGAGTGTAACAGAACATGCAGAGAGTCACAGGGAAGACTGTGCGAAGGCATCAGCCAGTGAATAAAAAAGGGCCCGACACATAGATACATTCATTTTTAATTTACGGTTGAAAGTATTGCAGATGTTCCCCTTCCCCCGCATTGGCCCCCTGCAGCCCACCCCACCCCACCCTCCACCGAACATGTATTAAAACTGAAAACCAAGAGAACAATTCTTCGCCGCGCCCGAGCCAGCTCTCTCTCCTGGCCGCCTCGCGGACGAGAATTCAGAAAGCGGCTTCGCTCCTGTGAAATGAGGCATGCCTTCCAAAGCGTCCTTTCCAGACTTAAATTCGAACCTGGAAGAAAACGCAATTCCTCACTCCCCAGGCCCTGCATCTGCTGGCAGAAAATTCGAAACAAATTTTCTATTATACAGCAGAACCCGCGCCAGCGGCCCTCATGTTTCTCATCAGCACGCCTTCCTCTCTCCTCTTCCCATAACTTCCAATCCTCTGAGGGGCCCTCGCACAAGCCCTCCGGTCCTCTCCCCGGCGGCCCCATCTGGCTGCAGTTTCTGGACGGGGAGTCCCTGGAGGCGGGAGCTCGCCCCCCGACTCCCGAGCGGTCCTTGGGGTCTTCGAGCCTCTGCCACTAAAAACACGGGGCCCTGTCCGCTCCCCCTCACCCCCCGGCCCCCGCCGCCCGGCCCTCCCGGCTCAGGTGGAGCGTTTTAAAGGAAAGGCTACGCTCGTACTGAGAAGGCAAACACGGATGGAGCCATAGATTTCTCAATCTGGGCTTTGAGAAAACAAATTGTTGTCCGCGTGCCACCAGGGCCCCTGCTGGAGTAATTTCCACCGCGGCCGCAGGACAGAGACTGGGGTTCTGGCTCAGAGGCGCCGTTGGCACCCGCCCTCCTGGGCCTGCGGCCTGGCCTGCCCCCACTCTCCGTCCCTGTGGGGCTGTTTAAAATACACGGGCATGTTCTCAGCTTGAAACTATTGAGAACATTTCCAATAAGCCTTTCCAATTAGGAGGCCTGCGATTCGGAGGGTGAACGTCTCCAGGGGCCTCGAACCAGGGCCATCCTGAGAAGCAGCCGGACCACCGCACCTGAGCCTCGGAGGGGGGCCGAGTGGGGCGGACGGAGGTCCTATCAGCCACAGTCCCCTTCCAGAACCTTCCTGCCTGCCGTCCTCGCTCCTCGGCCCGAAAGGCGCACGTCAGGGCTGGCACCCCAAGGACGCAGGAGCCAGGCCACCTCCCACTTGGTTTAGGCAATGGCGTGGTTGACTCGAAAGACAGCACGACCCCGGCTGGCACGGCTCCGCGGACAGAGCGTCGGCCTGCGGACTGAAGGGCCCGGGTTCGATTCCTGTCAAGGGCACGTACCTCGGTTGCAGGCTCCGGGCCCTGGTGGGGGGCGTGCGGGAGGCCGCCAATTAATGTCGCTCTCCCATCGGTGTTTCTCTCTGTCTCTCCCTCTCCCTTCCCTTTCCCTTTCTCTAAAAATAAATGGGAAAAATATCCCTAGGAGAGGATTTAAAAAAAAAAAAAAAAAAGCACAAAGCTCCCCCCGCCCCCAACGCACACACACACGGAGCTGGTCCTCCTCATCCCAGGCCTGAGCCTGACGCCCTTTCCTCGGCCGACGGAGCAGGTGATGCAAACTGGGCGACACACTTTCCCGTTAGCTGTTCCCAGCGCGAGCGGAGGAACGCCACGGCCCGACCAGCAGAAGAATGCAGGAAGACACGACCCTGCGTCCCCCTGCCCGTCCCACTGGGCCGCGTTTGCACAACGGAGCGGAAAAGCCCGGGGGCCCCTGAGACGAGCATGGCCCCGCGTTGTCATCCCCTCTTCAATCTTCCTCATGGCATCTCCAGGAACGCCAGGAGGGTTGTGAAATCCTCCAAACAAACCCACTCGAGTCAAAACCAAATAAACACACAGCCGCTGGGCGGCGGCTGGCGGGGAGGGTTGTGAAATCGCTGTCTCTCCTTCCTAGGTAGCAGCACCCGGGGGCGGGAGGTGGGGGTCGCTGTCTGGGAGCTGCCGTCTGAAGATGAACTCCCCACCTGGGAGCTGTGGGATGAGAACACGGGTCCCCTGGACACGAGGGGCAGCCGGAGGGTGGGGAGGAAGACGGCCGCAGCTGGAAGCCGTATGAGTCATGGTTTTGAGGGGAGGGCAGCAAGGTGGGATGGGGGGGTCCAAAGACAGAACCGCGGTGGGACCCGCCTGGAGAGGATTAAAGGATGCCTGCACACCTCTCTCTTTTTAAAAAAGTATACCTTATTGATTTCAGAGAGGAAGGGAGAGGGACACAGAGAGAGAAACATCAATGATGAGAGAGAACCATGGACCGGCTGCCTCCTGCAGGCCCCACACTGGGGATGGAGCCCACACCCCGGGCCTGTGCCCTGACCGGGAATCCAACTGTGACCTCCTGGTGCACAGGTCGAAGCTCCACCACCGAGCCTCGCCGGCGGGCTGCACGCCTCTCTTCACTGGGGACACCTGAAGTCCTTTGAGGAGGAGCAAGCTTTGTCGGTCACCCTCAAAATGCAGAGACATAAAGCCATCCCTTCCCCATATCGTATCTCCTTGACTTTCTTCTGCATTTAGGTTTTACAAAGAAGTGGCTTCGTGCAAAGAGTATGATTTCATGAAGCTCTGCTGTGACAGCCACTGGGGCTAGGAAGGCAGCGATGACACCGTTACCTCTATGGGGGCACCACTTCCGTCTCACCTGCCAAGTGGTTCCCAGGGCCTGATTGGTCAGAGCTGTGAGCAGGGCTGTCTCTCCAGCTGTACCCCCACAGCATAATGACATAGTGCATTTTATTTTCTTTTTTGTTTGTTTGTTTTTAAAGAATATATTTTATTGATTTTTTTTACAGAGAGGAAGGAAGAGGGATAGAGAGTTAGAAACATCGATGAGAGAGAAACATCGATCAGCTGCCTCCTGCACACCTCCTACTGGGGATGTGCCCTTGACCGGAATCAAACCCGGGACCCTTCAGTCCGCAGGCCAACGCTCTGCCCACTGAGCCACACCGTTTGGGAGCGTAGTGCGTTGTGATTGGTTGATAGGGTGATTAGGTATTTTCAGGGTTGCTATTGATGCCTCCACGTCTTCTCTACGAGAGGGGAGGTTTAAACAAAACCCAGCAAAGGGCCTTCGAGTTCCAGGAAGCTGGGCTCGAGTCCTCGTTCCTCTGCTAACAGTGGGCGCTCGAGCTTCAGTTTGCTTGCCTCGCATTCCTCTTAACCACCGCGATGCACAGCCTCCCGGGAACCGGAGCCACTCGCCCTCCCCAGCCAGTGCCAGCAGCCTTCCCGGTCCCCGTCAAGCAGGTGAAATGGAAACTGATAGGCATCAGGGGGCGGGGACGTGTCTCCACAGGTCCTGACCGTTCAGACACTCCCCTGCCGGCATCTGATCTCCGCACCCACACTGTGGATGCCAGGGGCATGGCCTGGCGGCGCTCATGAAGCAGGAGCAGCATCGATAAGGAGGTGGGTGGCTGCCTCTGTCTGCCCGGCTCTCCTCGGCCCTAAGCCAGGCATCCGGTTCCCCTTTGTACCCACAGCATCTGATAAGATGGCTCATCAATTATGAACCTCTGCCTCCCGGGGAGGGGCCGAGCGCTCTGCGGCTAGTTTCTTCTATGGAATCAGAGAGAGAATTTCAGGTCATTTCCCACCCCGTTGCTAGTTTATTTTGCTGTCCTGACGTGAGGCTCCGTGTCTGCATGTGCATAAACGGCTCGCACGCTATTAGTCAGAAACTTACACGTGCAGGATGGTTGTCTTCATGTTTAAAAAGTGTATATATTTTAATTGACTTCAGAGAGGAAGGGAGAGGGAGAGAGAGAGAGAGAGAAAAAAAAAACATCCATGGTGAGAGAGAATCATGGATCGGCTGCCTCCTGCACGCCCCCTACTGGGGATCGAACCTGCAACCCGGGCAGGTGCCCTTGACCAGGAATCAAACCCTGACTTCCTGGTTCCTAGGTCAACACAACCACTGAGTCACGCTGGGCCCAGCTGCCTTCACATTTTGAAGGACGTTCCCACGAACGGGTACTAGATCGAATCGCTGTTTCTCCAGAAAAAGAAAGAAAGAAATGGGACCAAAGGTGGTGTCTGTGGGAACATGTTTGTTCCCCCAAATAAGGAAGAGCGTGCCTTATTAGTCTGAGCTGCAGGGAAACGGAACGCCTTGCTCCTGGCCAGGGGGGCTGGTCACGGACACGGGAGGAGGACAGCCCTGACCTAGCGTTTCAGGAGGCCCCTGTTCCTTCTGGGCCGTCCGTCCGTGCTCCCAGGAAGCAGGGCTGGTCTGGAGCCTGCGTGCTCGGAGCCCCACGTCCCTTCGCTGGCTCAGCCCCCTCCCTTCCCTGGCAGAGTCTCGCAGTTCAGGGTTCATGTGTATAAACACTGGGTGCTTTGTTTGGCGTGGTTTCTGCTTTCTGGGAGGGAGAGGTTACAGTAAAAGAAAGGAAATAACTCACACGTCCATATTCCCATCGCTTAGAATCGACGCTCACTTTTTTGTCATATCTGCTTCCTGTCCATTTTTTAGGGAGAAGAAAAGGAGGGAGGAAAGAAGGCAATCAGGCAAGGGAGGAGGGAGGAAGGGAGAGAGGGAAGGCGGGAGGGAGGGAAGGAAGGAGGGGAGGAGGGGTGAGTCGATGAGAGATATTAGCTAATGTCCCTCAAACAGCGAACCCTCACCCACTCCTCTCCACACCTCCCTGGAGACTGAAGTGATCAGGTATCTTGCGTTTCTTAAAACCCTTTTCTAGGAACATATGCCTTCACTAAAATGCACACACACACTGTATGGTTTTATTTTAAAAATAACGTCTGTAGCCCATCTGCATGTTGCTTTGGACACACCACCTTATGCGTTTAAGACTTATTATTGCTGATTATATCAATTTTATTTCTGCCTTTTCATTGCTGAATGATATTTCATCATTGGAGAACCACGTTTTATTTTTGTGTTGAAGGATTTCTGTCATTCCCTTCTTTTTTTAAAAAAAATATATTTTATTGATATTTTACAGAGAGGAAGGGAGAGAGATAGAGTTAGAAACATCGATGAGAGAGAAACACTGATCAGCCGCCTCCTGCACACCTTCTACTGGGGATGTGCCCGCAACCAAGGTCCATGCCCTTGACCGGAATAGAACCTGGGACCCTTTAGTCCGCAGGTCGACGCTCTATCCACTGAGCCATACCGGTCAGGGCATGTCATTCCCTTCTTTCTGCTGTTACAAACAATGCCGTAGCAGACACTCGTATAGGACCCTCATGGACCCCACAGGAGGCTGCCGAGTGAATACCTTAATGAGTAATTTCCAGGACACAGGTCAGGCACATTTCTACGTTCATAGACGCCACCAAGTTTCTCTCCAAGGTGCCTTTTCCACTCCACATTTCCAGCAACTTTTTATGAGAGTATCACTTCTCCTACAACTAGCCAGCAGCTGAGGTAGCCTGGCGGCTTAATTTTAGGAATACAATGGGTGGAGAATTGCTCTTTGCCTTCTCTGAGTCTGTCTTTGTTTGCTTGTTTGTTGGCATTCACATTTCCTCCCAGGCAATTAATTTTTTCTACTTTTATTTTTTTTATTATGTGTTTTACATACTAATTTCTGGTTTATAACATGTGTCTCCCCATGTTTTTCAATCTTTTGCCAAGAGAATTGTTTACTGTACAGAAGCAAAAGGTGTTTTTTTTTTGTAGAATTAAAATTTGAGGTAGTTGATATATATGTACTAATAAAAGATAAACATGCAAATTAACCATCATTCTGCCACTCTGCTACACCCACCAGGCAATCAGAAGCGAGTATGCAAATTAACCCAACTAAGATGGTGGCAGCCACAGAGCTGGAGCAAGCAGGAGGCTTGGGTGGCCCCTGGCGATGGAGGAAGCCAAGCTTCCTGCCTGCACTGGCTAGGCCTGTGCTCCGCTCAAGGCTACAAAGTTTCAATTGAGTCACCAGGGGATGAGGCCAGCCTGAAAATGGCCATCAGCCCCTCACCCAGGCTGGCCATACCCCAATGTGATAAGGGTCCCCACTGGGGGGCTTGACCAGCTTGCAAACAGCCATTAGCCCCTCACCCAGGCTGTCCAGGCACCCAGTGGTACTCCTCCAGCTGTGGCCAGCCTGCAAATAGCCATCAGCTCCTCACCCAGGTGGCCAGGCACCCCAGTGGGGACCCCCACCATGAAGGGGGTGTGGCCAGCCTGAAAACAGTCCTCAACTCCTTACCCAGGCTGGCCAGGCACCCCAGCGGGAACCCCACCCTGATCCGGGACATCCTTCAGGGCAAACCAGCCGGCCTCCACCCATGCACCAGGCCTCTATCCTGTGTAATAAAAGGGTAATATGCAAATTGACCCTAATAGCAGAACCACTGGGAATGACTGGTCACTATGACACACACTGACCACCAGGGGTCAGATGCTCAATGCAGGAGCTGCCCCTGGTGGTCAGTGCACTCCCACAGGGGGAGCTCTGCTCAGCCACAAACCAGGCTGCCAGTTGCCAGCACAGCAGTGGTGGTGGGAGCCTCTCCTGCCTCCTCAGCAGAGCTAAGGATGTCCGACTGCAGCTTATGCCTGCTCCCCGCTGGCAAGTGGGCATCCCCCGAGGGATCCCAGTTGCCAAAGGGATGTCTGACTGCCAGCTTACGTCTGATCCCCCAAGGAGTGGGTCTAAGCCAGCAGGTGAACATCCCCTGAGGGGTCCCAGACTGTGAGAGGGCACAGGCTGGGCTGAGGGACCCCCTGAGTGCACAAATTTTTATGCATCTAGCATATATATGTGTGTGTGTGTGTGTGTGTGTGTGTGTGTGTGTATATATATATATATATATATATATACATATATATATAATTTCTCTTTATTGTTTGGGCTTCATAAAAAAAATTTCTATTTTTTTCTACTCCATTATATTATCCACTAGTTTTTTAAGTATATTTTTCACATTTAGGTCTTTAATTCATCTGGTGTATGTGTGAAATGTATGGTGTGAGGAAGGGATCTAATTGCATCTATACCATCCTTTCCCCCCAACGCCCATTCCTGACTCCATACGACTTTTCTGGGATTGTTTAATGATCCCCTATGAGCCAGAAGGTGGCAAAGTGGTATAATTTCAATTAATTCACACTGGGGCACATGGAGTGTAAGCATGGGCTTACAGGGAGCAGTGCTGATGTGTCACTTAAGTAGTAGGCACAGGCCCATCGTCTGGTTGGCTCAGCCCTCTCCCACATGTACTTAGTGTAGACATTATGGGCCAAAATGTGCCCCCTCGATATTCAAATGTCCCCCAAACTGAGCAAACCCTCAGTACCCCTGAATGTAACTGGAGATGCCACCTTTCAAAAGGCAATTCAAGAGGGTTAGGGAAGAGGGGGGTGAAGGGCAAGGGGAAAAATGGAGATCTATCTATCATTTGTTGTAATACTTACCTATCATTTATTGTAATACTTTAAGCAATAAAAAAAATAAGAAAGTCTAAAAAAAAAAGGCAATTCAGTTAAAATTATGTTTAGGCAAGGCCCTACTTCAATATGGCTGGTGTCCTTATAAAAAGAGAAAATTTGGAGGCAAGGAGACCCGGGGTGGGGGGCGGGTATGCCCTGAGAAAAGACCGCGTGAGGGCACAGCGAGAAAGCAGCCACGTGCAGGCCTCAGGAAAAGGCAGACCTGCCTGCTGGGCCCTCGCTCTCGGATGCCCAGCCTCCAGCCTCTGAGGCAATGAAGGTCCGCTGTCTGGGCTACTTGGATTCGGCAGCCCTGGGAACTCCGACAGTAAGATAACCCGCAACAAAAATGGGTAAAGGAGCTTGTCATGAGGTGGTCAGATGTGACCCTTTCAGCGTGGACTTCCCACCAGCACGGGAAGAAACGTGAGCGCTCCACACTCCCAGCTCGCCCAAGCGAGGCGGCAGCGAGGATCCGGTGGGGAAGCCACGGGGCGCAGTGGGCGTGCTTGTCAATAAATCAGCCCCTTTTCCACCTGGCGGGCAGGAGCCCACCGTCGCCATGGGT
>PVJC01046421.1:0-13317 GCA_004026665.1 Murina feae
TAAAAATCAATAGAAACATATTCTCAGGTGAGGATAAAAAGAAAAGAAAGAAACATCATATCCTATGAAAGACACATCTTGAAAATGCCTAAAGAAAGTTGTCATTTTTTCATGGTGAAGGGACTGGAGTCCGTGTTGATTAAAACACCTTGGTGGCTGCGGTGACTGGCAATGGCTGCAGCATCAGTGTGATGGGGCTGGTGGCTTCCCCTGTTTAGCCTGGTTGCCTCCCACAAAGGAAGGCCAGACTGTGGCTTAGGCCTGCTCCCCAATGGGATCAGGAAGTGGGCCTAAGCCATCAGTAGGACACCCCTGAAGGCTCCCAATATGTGAGAGGGGGCAGGCTGGGCTGAGGAACCCTCTCCATCAGTGCATGAATTTTGTGCACTGGGCCCCTAGTGAGAGAATAATCATTAAACAAATAGAAATAACATATTGATTAAGAATGGGAGCTTTGCCCAGCCTGTATGGCTCACTAGTCGAGTGCTGACCCATGCACCTGAAGGTCAGGATTTGATTCTTGGTCTGGGCACAGGCCCAGGTTGTGGGTTAAGTCCCAACTGGGGGGTGTACAGGAGACAGCAAATCAATGATTCTCTCTTATTATTGATGTTTTTATCTCCCTTCCTCTCTCTAAAATCAATAAAAACATAAAAATATGTATTTTAAAAGTGGAAGTTTTGTCATCTAACTGTATTGTTTCACATTAGAAAGTCATCACTTACTACCTTAGTAACAGCATCTTGGGTAAGTTTCTAAACATCTTTTATCTCAGTTTTCTAATGGATTAAAGAGGATAATAGATATATGATTATTGTTAAGATTAACAGAGACATAGTCAAGTTACTTTGCTGTACATTTAGACTTACACAATGTTGTATATCAATTTATCTCAATAAAAGTGAAAGGAAAAATGATTAGGAGAGATATCTATGAATTCATCTATATCTATTCTCCATTTTTCCTATAATAAAAGAATACATTTTAAACTAAACTCATAGCCTTCCAAGAGAAAGACTAGTTCTAGGCTCTCTTTATGGTTAGGTGAAGCTGTGTGCTTCACATATGACTCATAAGAGGTGTGCAGAAGTGATGTGTGCAAATTTTAGGTTATGCACTTATGGCAAAGAACTGAGTCCTTGATCTTTTCTTGTTGTTGGGATTGCAGGTACACAGTCAAGCAATCAAGACCATGAAGATGCAGACACACATGAATTAGCCACAATAAGGAGCCAGGACTGCAATACAACTTAAAGGAGGAGAGCCACCTTATGAGTTTTGTCTTCTTGTACCTGAAATGCTTTATAATTAATTTGGGTTAGTTAACAATGGTTAAATGTCTAAGAAAACATGTAAAGCTCTTATATCTGTGCTTAATATATAGTAAACATTCACAATGTTAGTACTGAAACTATTAAAATTATCCTATATAATAAAGACTAATATGTTAAGTGTCCAGTTGTCTAGTCATCCATTCAACCAATCAAAGCATAATGTGCTAATGTTATGCTAAGGTAGTTCAGCACTCACTATGACCACCAGAGGCTCCAACTGGAAGGTTAGCTTACTGATGGGGTTTGGCTGATTGAGCTTGAGTGAGATGGGCTGGACATGCCCTGGAGCCATTCCAAGCCAGCCAACCTCCTGGCCCTCATCCTGTGACCATACACTGGTGGAGTTCCTTGGACTGACCTTCACCCTCTCACAATCTGGGACCCCTTCAGGGATGTCAGAGAGCTGGTTTTGCCCGATCCCACAGGCGAGGCCAAGGGATCCCATTGGTGCATGAGCACCAGGCCTCTAGTACTTATTAATAATATAGGAGATATGCCATAATCAAAATTACATAAAATAGTTGATAATAAAGAATGGGAAGAGGATGTATCAGGAAAATCATAACAGAACAAAGGTCAAGTAGCAGTACTGACATTAGAAAAAATAAAAGTTAAGGGAACATAATCCAGCAGGTATATAAAATAGTTAAGAATATGCACATAGATTAAATAAAAACAGTAAGGCAACGAGCAACACAATTGACAGGTATAACATACAAATTTTAGAAACCTATATGTATAAGCACACAAATAATTAGATCATGAACACATACTACAAAATGGTAATTAAAGTTTGAACTTTACCCCTACTACTCCCCAAATTGAAATCAGGTATGATTTTCAAATATTTGAGGATATTTAAAAATATTGTCTATGTACTAAATTGCAAAGAAATTCAAAATCAATGCTAATAAACTGTAGTATGTTATCTTATACTAGAGGCTTGGTCCATGAAATTCATGTACTCAGGGAGGGGGGTTTCTCAGCCCAGATTGTGAGAGGGCTCAGGCCAGGCCGAGGGAGCCCACCAAGGCACGGGGCCAGGGAGGAATGCAGGAGGTTGGCCATCAAGGAGGGACTGAGGGAAGGCTCCAGGGTATGTCTGGTCCATCTTGCTCAATCCTGATCAGCTGGACCCCATCATCAAGCTAACCTACCAGTCAGAGCATCTGTCCCCTGGTGATCAGTGCATATCATAGGGACTAGTCGACTGGTTGGTTGACTGTTGCCCTCTGGTGAAAAGTGCACATCATAGCGAGTGGTTGAGTGACCTTAGCATGTCATTAGCATATTACACTTTGATTGGTTGAATGGCCAACAAGACAATAGGACACTTAGCATATTAAGCTTTATTATATAGGATGTCAAAATATAATACAACTAGAAGGCTAGTGCATGAATTCATGCATAGGTGGGGTCCTTAGTCCTGGCCAGTGATTAGGGCCAATCAGGGCCTATGGCTTGGGGAGGGACTTGGGGAGGAAGCATGG
Source organism: Murina feae (assembly GCA_004026665.1). Taxonomy (NCBI): domain Eukaryota; kingdom Metazoa; phylum Chordata; class Mammalia; order Chiroptera; family Vespertilionidae; genus Murina; species Murina feae. Next base: position 2,825 of record PVJC01046421.1, read on the forward strand.
GAGATTGGCTGGTGGTGGGGAGGAACTGTGGGAGGTTGGTGGCCAGCCCCAAGAAGGGATCTGGCCCTGCCTCCCATCCCCCAGGGAAAGGCGCCACATCTGCCGCCACCTTCCCATCACTGGATCTCTGTCCCAACCCTGGGCTCAAAGGCCCTGGCAAGGTCTGGAGAGGAGATGATGGTCACTGGGTTGGGTGTAGAAGGAATGGACTCCAGACACCACTATGCAGTTCCCTGACTCCCCACCTCCTCCTTCCCAAGCCACCGCGTGGCCACCATGGCAGGCAGGCAGCCTCCAGGGAAGGGAGAGGATGGGAGCAAGACAAACGGTTGTGTTGAGGGCTGACTTTCAATAGATTGTAGCAAGGGAGCTGCTCTGCTACATATAAAACCCTGACTCAGAAGCAGATCATCTATGAATGGTTTAATACCAGGGGCTGATGGGGGCTGGCTGACCCGGGGGAGGTACTGTGGATGGTTGGCCAGCCATGGGAGGTTGGCTATGAGAGTGCACTGACCACCGGAGGGCAGCTCCTGCATTGAGCATCTGCACCCTGGTGGTCAGTGTGCATCATAGCGACAGGTCAACTGGTCGTACTGATTGTTCCAGTCATTCAGCAATAACAGTTGCTTAGGCTTTTATATATAAACTAGGGGCCTGGTGCACAAAAATTTGTGCACTTGGAGGGTGGGGGTCTCTCAGGCCGGCCTGTGCCCTCTTGCAGTCTGGGACACCTCGGGGGGAATGTTCACCTGCTTGGCATGCCTGGCCAGCCTGGGTGAGGGGCTGAGGGCCATTTTCAGGCTGTCCACAGCCCCTTCAGGGTTCATGCACTGGGGAGTAGGAGGGCTGGTGAGTGCAGGCCTGGACGTTTCCCACCAGAGGGCCCATGATTGCACATACCTGGTGGGCCCCCACTGCTGAGGGGACACACCTGGCACAGAGCTGGGTGGCAAGCCAGGGGTGGATGCTGGTGCAGGATCCCTCGGTGGAGCCCTGCTGCTGAGCAAACACACCTGGGGTGGAGCCGAGCAGCGAAGTGGCTTCGGATTCTCTGCACTGTGCAGCAGATGCTCCCGCATGCCCTGTGGAAGCCCCTGGGGGGTGGATGACGGTAGTGGACCCTGGACAGGTGCTCCCGCACGCCCCCGAGGAGGCCCCCGGGGCAGAGCCAGGCTGCGGACCCGGGACAACTGCTCCTACACACCCTGCAGAGGCCCCCCGCGCTCCAGCATGCCCCAGGGAGGCCCCCAGGGGGCGGAGCCAGGCAGTGGACCCAGGATGGCTGCTCTTGCAAGCCCTGTGGAGGACCCACTCTCCCACATGCCTGGTGGAGGCCCCCGGGGGGTGGAGCCAGGCAGCAGACCCAGGATAGCTGCTCCTGGACACCCCGAGGAGGCCCCAGGCCGGACCCCCCCTCCCACTGAGCTGACACACCTGGCACAGCTATGCCGGCTGGTCGTGGAGGCTCCCAGTGCAGAGCCGCCCTGCCAGCCTTCATCTTGGTTGGGTTAATTTGCATACAGCCGCTCTGATTGGCTGGTGGGCGTGGCTGTGAGCAGAGGCTCAGCCAGCCTAGGCAGGCAGTTGCAACAGAAGCCTTTAGTTTGCTCTAGCTCCATGGCTGTTGGCCTCCATCTTGGCTGGGTTAATTTGCATACAGCCACTCTGATTGGCTGGTGGGCGTGGCTGTGAGCAGAGGCTCAGCCAGCCTAGGCAGGCAGTTGCAACAGAAGCCTTTAGTTTGCTCTAGCTCCATGGCTGTTGGCCTCCATCTTGGCTGGGTTAATTTGCATACAGCCGCTCTGATTGGCTGGTGGTAACGGTCAATTTGCATGTTTCTCTTTTATTATATTAGACTAGAGGCCTGATGCACAAAGTTCATGCACCGGGGGGTGTCCCTCAGCCTAGCCTGCACCCTTTCCAATCTGGGACCCTTTGGGGGATGTCCAACTTTCAGTTTAGGGATCAGGTCTAACCTGGCAGTCAGACATCCCTCTCACAATCTGGGACTGCTGGCTCCCAACCACTCACCTGCCTGCCTGCCTGATTGCTCCAACCACTTCTGCCTGCCATCATGATCTCCCCCTAACCACTTCCTTGCCAGCCTAATCAATGCTTAACTGCTCCATGGCAGGCCCGGTCACCCCCAACTGCCCTCCCCTGCAGGCCTGGTCCCCCCCAACTGCCCTCCCCTGATGGCCTGGTCGCCCACAGCTGCCCTACCCTGCTAGCCATCTTGTGGTGGCCATCTTGTTCCCACGTGGGAGAAGCCATCTTGTGCGAGGGCATGATGGTCAATTTGCATATTACCTCTTTATTATATAGGATGAGAGATATTCCACTAGCGTGCTCCTTTTCCCATGATTCCCCCTTGCAATATATGCTAGTACATATATGAAGAACTCACATTTACCATATTCTTGAAAAAAAATTGATATATGACTCACATACCATAAATTTCACCCTTTGGAACATAAAATTCATTGGTTTTTACTATATTCACAAAGTTTCATGGCTATCATTACTATCTAATTCTAGATTATTTTTATGACCTCCAACATTTGCAGTCAATCCTCATAACTCTTGCCCTCAAAACCAGTGATAACCATTATTCTACTTTCTGTCTATGGATTTGCCTCTTCTGGACATTTCATATAAATGAAATAATACAATATGTGGATTTTTTTATTTCTAGCTTCTTTCATTCTTTCATGTAGCTCGTCTTCAAGGTTTATCCACACTGTGGCATGAATCGGTACTTTATTTCTTTTTATGGGTAAATAATATGCCATTGCATGGATATAGCACTTTTGTTTATTTGTCTGTTGAGGGACACTTGGGTTGTTTCCACCTTTTGGTTATTGTGAATATTGCTGCTATGAACATTCTCATATAAGTGTCTGTTCAGGTTCCTGATTTCAATTCTGATCTATATCTAAGAACCTGGGTCATATGGTAATTCCATGTTTGCATTTTTGAGGAACTGTTTTCTGAAGCAGCTGAACCATTTTACATCCTGAACCATTTTATTAGCAATGCATGAGGATTCTAACTTTACCACATCATCATCAACATATTATTTTTTTATTATAACTACTAGGGGCCCAGTGCACAAAAATTTGTGCACTTGGGAGGTCCCTCAGCCTGGCCTGTGCCCTCTTGCAGTCTGGGACCCCTCGGAGGATGTCCACCTGCTGGCGTGCCTGGCCAGCCTGGGTGAGGGGCTGATGGCTGTTTGCAGGCTGGCCAAGCCCCCCAGTGAGGTCCCCTACCACATTTCGGTGTGGCCAGCCTGGGTGCGGGCCTGAGAGCCATTTTCAGATTTTCAGGCTGTCCACAGTCCCTTTAGGTTTGGGGCCCCTACTGGGGTAGCTGGCCAGCCTGGGTGAGGGGCTGATGTTTATTTGCAGGCTGGTCACAGTCTCTTCAGGGTTCAGGTCCCTACTGGGGTACCTGGCCAGCCTGGGTGAGGGGCTGATGTCTGTCTGCAGGCTGGCCAAACCCCTCAGTTGGGTCCCTCACCCCATTGGGGTATCACCAGCCTGGGTGATGGGCTGAGGGGCGTTTTCTGGCTTTCAGACTGCCCACAGCTCCCATTGACCCAATGTCCCAGCAAGGCTGGCTGGAAGCAGGTTTCTGGGCTTTGTTTATCTTCTATCATTGATACACTGTTCCTTTAAGCTGAGGCCTAGGCAGGTAATGAAGGTAACGAAGCCTCCTGTCTGCTTGGCTTCTATAATTGAGACAATGTTGCAAATATGTTGTTGCCTGGAGCCAGGAGAAACCCAGCGGCTGGCAAACAGTTTTACTCCGGCTGCAACAGAAGTTGCCTGTTTACTCAGCTCTGTGAGTGCCAGCCTCCATCTTGGCTGGGTTAATTTGCATACAGCCCCTCTGATTGGCTGGTGGGCATGGCTTATGCATCCCGAAGAAACGGTCCATTTCAATATTACGCTTTTATTAGATAAGATTCTACAGGATATGAAGTGTTATCTCACTTTGGTTTTGATATATAATGCACCAGTGATTAACAATATTGAGATAATCACTATGCTTATTGGCCATATGTGTATCTTCTTTGAAGTGATATCTATTCAGGATTGTGTTTATAGTTGAGTTGCCATAGTTATCTGTATTTTCTATATGCTAGATCAATAATCTATAATAATAAAAGTATAATATGCAATTTGACCAAATAACTAAATAGCAGAACGACTGTCTGGACGACCAATGCTATGACATGCACTGGCGTCAGGCCAGCCAAGGCTGGTGTGATACGATTGGTCAGGGGGCCACCACCATTGCCCCACCCTTGCCCCACAATTGCCCCACAGAGGGAGGCCCAAGCCACTGGCTAGCAGCACTGCAGTGGGTGGGCAGGGCCTTCCTCTGCAGGGTGATTGATCATCCTGCAGAGGGAGGCCCAGGTCACCAGCGAGTGACACTATGGTGGATGTGCAGGATGGCCAGCTATCACCCTGCAGAGGGAGGCCCAGGCCAGCCAAGCAATTGCACTCCATGCCTGTCACCCACAGAGGGAGGCAACCAATGGCAGGGGCAGAAGGGGGGCAGTGCCACACAGATGGCAATGGTGAGGGTGGGGACAGCTGCCAGCAGCCAGGGGAAGGAAAGCCCCAATAGGCCTGGATCATTGGCCAGGCCTAGGGACTCTACCTGAGGGGTCCAGGATTGTGAGAGGGCACAGGTTGGGCTGAGGCACACCCCTCCCATGCACGAATTTTGTGCACCAGGCCTGTAGTACATAAATGATTTGTAAATATTTAAATAAGTTGCTTTTTCACTTTTTTATCTGTATAATTTTCTTGTTTATTAAGATATGGACATGTGTAACAAATTTCAGATGCATTTTCATCAGAATGTAATTACACCCAAAAACTTGCATTAATTAAGTTGCATTTATGTTAAATATTAACTGAGGGAAAATCTATTATTGGTGTCAAATAAATGAGGTGTTATTCACTATCCTTAATCCTGTTGCACAATGCTCATGAAATCTCTTGGTTATAGTCATTAAAACCTGTGTAATCTTTGGCTCACAATGCCTCTGTTTCTTCAACTGTAAAATGGAAACAGCAATAAATATACCTAATAACATTGGGTCTAAATAAATCAATAGATTTAAAATTTTTAGAAGAGGCTATGGCACTTGGGCTCAGTACATTTTATATTGTTGTGATTACTATCATAACTACAATAATCCCGTTCACATCACCAATATGAATCAGGGCACTGACAGAGTAATTTCTTCAACAGTGTAATGAAATTCAACTTTATTCAATAGCTGCATTCCTGAAAAACTATGTACAATTCAAATCTTTAATAAAAGAAAGCCATTATTTCTTAAAACAAATTTCACTAATGGATTATTTTGCACTATAATCATTTTCTTTTACCACTTGTTACTTAAAATAAAATTTCTTAAAAGGTAAGTAAAAGTGGATATTTTGACCTAAAAGAAAACTTTATTACTACTACTATTATTATTATTAATTATTATTACTAGGGCCCAGTGCATGAATTCGCATACCTTGAAAGAACTGTGGGCCACAAGGGCAGGTCTTGGCCCATCTTCCGCTCCTCCACCTGGCCTCTCCCACCGTGCCCGCCCCCCTCGCCTGCCTGCTGGCAGCCCTGCTCCTGCCACCACTGCTCCCACATGTTGATGGTTCCAGCCCTGCTTGCACCCGCTGATGGCGTGGAATAATTGGAACTGGCGCCAGCAGCAGGTGCAAGCGGGGAGATACCATCAAGGGGAGGTGGAGATGCCCTCAGGGGCAATCAGGGCTGGCAGCTGCCACTCACACCTGCTGATGGTGCCAAGTGATTGGGATCAGAACCAGGCACCAGCAGCAGGTGCAAGTGGCAGCTCTGATGCTGGTTGTGGGTGCGAGCAGGGCCAGTGGCAGTGGGTGTGAGCAGTAACTCCAGCACCAGCAGCTGGTGCTAGCACCAGGCAGTACCACGGTGTGTGGGAGCAAAGAATTTTCAGTAACCACCAGAGGCTTGCCCTGATGACAGCAACCGGCACCCTGTCTTGGTCTAGCACCCCTGCTCACCTGCACCATCATCCCACTGCAGCCAACACCCACCATGTTCTACACACTACCCCTGGTGGTCAGCACACATCATAGCAACCAGTTGTTTTGTTGTTTGATTGTTCTGCTGTTCACTTTATTTGCATATTAGCCTTTTATTATATAGGATAATTTTTTTACATGTCCTCGTTGGTGTTTCCCCCTCCCCCCATTGATCTCCTTCACCTCGCACCTGCCTCTTCCAGGCCTCCACCAGACTAGTGTCTATGTCCATGGGTTATGCACAAATGCTAATAAATTCTTTGGTTAATTTCTCCCAACCCATCCACCCATCCTCGCCTTCCCTCTGAAATTCATCAGTCTATTCCATTCTTCTATGTCTTTAGATCTGTTGTGTTCATCAGTTTATTTTGTTCATTAGATTCCACATATGAGTGAGATCATTTAATACTTATCTTTCTCTGACTGGCTTATTTCCCTTTACATAATACTCTCCAGATCCATCCATGCTGTTGCAAATGGCGAGAGTTCCTTCTTTTTTACAGCCCATGGAATTCCATTGTGTAAATGTACCACAGCTTTTTTTATCAGCTCATCTGCTGATGGGCACTTGTGTTAGGGGCAGAAATAGAATATTGGGGATCAGCTAAAATTATAAGAAATATTAATCATGTTTTGTTAATCATGATTGTTCTTTTTTGATTAAAGAAAGCACATTTTCATATGGCTGGGACTTGTACACTCTGGGACATGGGAGCTAACATTGGAATGCAGTCCATTCTCCTGTTCTGAGAATTGCCTATCATTATGTAAAGATTTACAACTTCCTGGATGAAACAATGTACTCCCAAAGGCATCTGCTCTTTACAACCCATACCCCTTATTACCTGTAATCTGGTCCCAGGTCACTTGGACATACCAGTCCTCTGTGATTCTCTCCTCTTTTCCCACCCCCCCAGTCCTCATGACTTGTAACTTGAAATGATAATCCCGTGACTACTTTGCCATACCTGTAATTCTTACTATCCCATGTAATCTTTGTCCTTCTACCCAATATAAGCAGCTGGCTTATGGTGGAGTACAGAGCAAATTTTTGTAGATGACCTGCTGCTCTCCCATACTGCTGGCATCTACTCTGATAAAAGAATAATATGGAAATTAACCATCATTCTGAGACACCTAAGCCATGCCCACCAGCCAAGCCACGCCCCCAGCCAATCAGAGCAGCTGTATGCAAATTAACCCAGCCAAGATGGAGGTCGACAGCCACAGAGCTGGAGAAAATGGGAGGCTTCAGTTGCACCAGCGATGGAGGAAACTGCCTGCCTAGGTTGGCTGGGCCTCTGCTCACGGAAACATAGTTTCAATTATAGAAGCCATGGAGCTGAAGCAAACAGGAGGCTTCGTGCCTGTCTAGGCCTCTGCTCAAGGTAACAAAGTTTCAATTATAGAAGATAAATAAACCCCAGAAACATGATTCCAGCCAGCCTCGCTGGGACATTGGGTCAATGGGAGCTGTGGGCAGCCTGAAAACGGCCCTCAGCCCCTCACCCAGGATGGCCAGGCATCAAAATAGGGACCCAAACCCTGAATGGGCTGTGGGCAGCCTGAAAATGGCCCTCACCCCTCACCCAGGCTGGACAGGCACCCCAGTAGGGACCCAAACCCTGAATGGGCTGTGGGTAGCCTGAAAATGGCCCTCAGCCCCTCACCCAGGCTGGCCACATTCCCATGGGGTGAAGGTTCCCACTGGGGGGCTTGGCCAGCCTGAAAACAGCCATCAGCCCCTCACCCAGGCTGGCCAGGCATGCCAGCAGGTGGACATCCTCCGAGGGGTCCCAGACTGCGAGAGGGCACAGGCCGGGCTGAGGGACACCCCCCCACAAGTGCACAAATTTTTGTGCACCGGGCCACTAGTTATTGAAATAAATGTTCATATATTATTCAACCATTGGCTCAAGTAGTGACAGGCAGCCCAGACCCCTTGGATATCCGGTTACACTTGGGCTGTTTCCAAATCTTGGCTATTGCAAATTGCACTGCTATGAACTTGAAGTGTATATATTCTTTGTGATGGGTGTTTTGTTTCTTAGAATACATTCTTAAAAGTGGTATCACTGGATCAAACAGGAGTTCTACTTTTAACTTTTTGATGAAACTCCATACTGTTCTCCACATTGGCTGCACTAGTGTATATTCCCACCAGCAGGGCACTAGGGTTTCCTTTTCTCCATATGCTTGCCATCACTTGTCATTTGTTGATTTGTTGGTAACAGCCATTCTGACAGGTGTGAGGTGGTACTTCATTGTTTGCATTTGTATCTTTGATGATTAGTGATATTGAACATGTTTTTCATGTCTCTTGGTCATTTGTATGTCTTCCTTGGAGAAGTGTCTATTTAGGTCTTCTGTCCATTTTTTTTTTATTGGATTGTTTGTCTTCCTTTTGTTCAGTTGTATGAGTACTTTATATATTTTGGATATTAACCTCTTAACAGATGTATTAGTGGCAAATATGTTCTTCCATGCAGTAGGCTCTTTTTTAATTTTGTTGATAGTTTCTTTTGCTATGCAAAAGCTTTTTATTTTGATGTAGGACCATCTATTTATTTTCTCCTTTGTTTCCTTTGCCACTCACCTTTTCACTTTTGATAGCACCTTTTGAAACACAAATTTTCTTTTAGATTTTGATGAAGTTCAATTTATTTGGATAATTTTTCCTTTAGTTGCTTGTGTTTTAACCATACCTAAACCAAGTTCCCAATTTACAGCTGTATTATTTCCTAAGAATTTTATAGTTTTATTTCCTACATTTAGTTATTGATCCATTTTAAGTTAATTTTCACATACTAGTATACTGTAAGATAAAGGTTCAACTTTATCTTTTCTTGTGGGTGTCCAGATATTCCAAAACTTTTTGTCAAGACTATTGTTACTTCCAATTTGTACTTTTTTAAAAATATATTTTATTGATTCTTTACAGAAAGGAATGGAGAAGGATAGAGAGTTAGAAACATTGATGAAAGAGACATCAATCAGCTGCCTCCTGCACACTTCCTACTGGGGATGTGCCCACAACCCAGGTACATGCCCTTGACCAGAATCGAACCTGGGACCTTTCAGTCCACAGACCGATGCTCTGTCCACTGAGCCAAACCAGTTAGAGTCAATTTGTACTTCTTAATTGCTTCATCTTTTCCACCCATCCCTAATACCCCTTCCTTCTTGCATAGGGATGTCAAAACTGCAGAATCAGAAATATCCTATCTAATAAAAGAGTAATATGCAAATTAGGCATCACTCTGTGACAAAGATGGCTTCCCCCATGGCCACAAGATGGCGGCGCCCATAGCCACAAGATGGCAGTGCCCATAGCTACAAGATGGCTGCACTCATGGACACAAGGATGGAGGCACCCATAGCCACATCTCCTACCTAATAAAAGAGTAATATGCAAATTAGGTTTCACTCCATGTCAAAGGTGGCCACCCCCATGGCCACAAGATGACTGCCACCATAGCCACAAGATGATGGTGCCCAGAGCCGCAAGATGGTGGTGCCCAGTCCAGCTCAGACCCACCACTAAAGTGGTCAGGCCTGTTAGCCAGGCAGGTGGCAGGGGAAGTGGGGGGCCCCAGGGATGGAACAGGTGATCAGAGGGGACTAGAGTCCCCTGCCCAGGCCAGAGGCCTTCACTAGAGGCCTCAGGCATGGGCAAGGGTGGAGCCAGTGATTGGAGGGGGCAAAGGCAGAGCTAGTAATCTGAGGGGTATGAGGGTGCCCTACCCCAGCATAAGTCCTGGGCAGGGGCAAGGCTGGAGATCACAGGGGCCTGGGCTCTGCAGAGCCAACGATTGGAAAGGCAGGGTTGGAGCCTGCAAAACAGGGGTCTGGGGGTCCCCTCCCCAGGCCTGCAGCCTCGGCCAGAATCTACAGACCTAGGCAGGGGTGGAGCTGGGATTGGAGGGGCAGGGGTATAGCCGGTGATCAAAGTGAACTACAAAGGAAACACCTTTTCTTACCGCTCATTGGCTAAGCTCTCTGTATGCCACTGGTAATATTCTTAGTAACTTGGGTAATAAGAATCCCTAAAGGTGATCTAGGATTTTTCCACCACACTCCTGAAGGAAAAAATGAAGGTCCACTGCCGGAGGGCTAAGAAATGTCATATCCTGCCCTAGTCGGTTTGGCTCAGTGCATAATGCCTCAGCCTGCTGACTGTAGGGTCTGGGTTAAATTCTGACCAAGGACATGTACCTAGGTTGCAGGCTCCTCCCTGGCTGGGGCCCAGGTCAGGGCTCATGCAGGAGGCAACCAATCAAAGTGTTCCTCTCACTTTGATGTTTCTCTCTGTTTTTCCCTTCTCTTCTACATTCTCTAAAAATCAATAGAAACATATTCTCAGGTGAGGATAAAAAGAAAAGAAAGAAACAT
>PVJC01046422.1:0-13663 GCA_004026665.1 Murina feae
TGCATGTGCCACGACCACCCTATCGCTTCCCAGGCGGATGGCCCAGAGGGTCAGTGGGAGCTGTGGCCAGGCTGAAAACTGCCCTCAGCTCCTCACCCAGGCTTGCCACCCCCCCTGGGGTGAGGGTTCCCACTGGGGAGCTTGGCCAGTCTGCAAACAGACATTGGCCCCTCACCCAGGCTGGCCAGGCACACCAGCAGGTAGACATCCCCAGAGGGGTCCCAGACAGGAGAGGGCACAGGCCGGGCTGAGGTACCTCCATCCCCCAGTGCACAAATTTTTGTGCACCGGGCCTCTAGTCTTTAATATAACAGTTTAGACTATAGTGTTCGTTTTTGCAGGAAAAATATTGTATAGGTAGAGTAATAATTCAGCAATATAAAATACATATTATTGTCAATGACTATTAATCAACTAGTGGGCTGGTGCACTGATTTGTGCATATTGAAATGAAATCGGGAGCCCGCGCCCACATGTCTGGGAAGTTTCAACATTCCCTGAGCTGCCAGGAAGCCATGTGGAGAGTCTGAAAAAATATTCCCAAATGTCCCTTCTGTGGCCAGGGTTGCGCCTAAGTAGCTCTCCTGCTGTAGAAGCACACTGACTACCAGGGGGCAGCTCCTGCATTGAGCGTCTACCTCCTGGTGGTCAGTACACGATTGGTTGTTTGGTCATTTTGGCATTATGTATCTGGCTATATATATATATAATTGTTTACATTCTCTATTGATCCAAGGTATGTAAATTTTCATCCTTTGAAAGTTAAGGACATCTAGTCCAGAAAGTATCAAACACATGCTGTTAAAATTCTTTCATCCACAGCTGTCTCTGCAGAATATCTTGCTTCTTTCAGATCCCTCTGGCACACTTGGAGTCTCTTAGTAGAGAGTCTTTTAAATTATAATTAAATAACAACTTACACTTTGCTTGGTAAGTACCTCTGTTTAGCAGAGCATAATTAGAAAGGGGACCTGTGAACCCAATAAGTTAGCCAAATCACTAAGTTTTGCTCCTTGCATCTATCTGAGAGGTGATAACAGTAAAGATGTAAAGCAGAAAGGAGTTTCTTTAGCAGAATCTTATTGCAAGTCAGTCACAAAATTACAGGTAGAATTTTCTACAAAACATAAATTCATTAGTTTCCAAAACAAACTTGTTAAAAACATGTTCAGTATGCTCCACCATTCTGTTGGAAGTTGGAGACAGATGCATAACCAAGAAAATACTTCTTCTGTCCTACTATAGCCTACCAACTACAGTAATCAATTTCCAGATACCACTATCTCCACTGGGATGTACAGACATCTGCACTTTGACATGTTCTAAATCAGATTCACTTTCTGCTCCTCTCCTCAACTCTGCCCACATGTGCTCTTGCGTGTGTTTCCCTATTTTTGGCTAATCATAACACAATGCCCTGTGCTGCTGCTTGAAGTCACCAGAAATCTCAGCATCATTCCTACCGCTTCCTGTGTTTCCCTGACTTATGGCACACACTATCCCTTTGTAGTAATGTTGTACATTACTTTTCATCTCAACAGAGTACAACATTACAACCCCAAGAATTACTTATTCTTTGACTGTTTAATTAGCTCTTATTCATCCTTAAAACTCAACTCCAAATCTCATTCTACATATACTTTATTAAAATAATGTAGAACATAGATACATCTTAATTAGCATTTTCTATTTACTGGATGAATTTTTTTTGTTGGTTTGTTTGTTTTATTGTTGTTAATCTTTACCTGAGGATATTTTTTCCATTGATTTTTAAAGAGAGTGGAAAAGAAGGGGAATACACATGTAGAGTGTAACCTAGTTATATCAATTATATATCAAACAGATCTGTGATATTTTTTCTCTTCATATTTTTTTCTAATATTTTTTTTCTGACTGCCCTGCTTTTCTAGAATTTAAACCCCTTGATAGCAAGAACTTTATTAGTATCTGTTTTTTTCACTGCAGTATCCAAGTCCTCAACAAGTGTTTGTTAAATGAACACATTGATTTCTTTTTCCAAAATAACATAACAATTAATATTTTTGGAGAATAGTTATTTGTCAGGCATAAGGGTATGCACATTATAAATAAATTATACTTAGTTTTTATAATTACCCTAGAATTGGTATGACAAGGTGTTTAAACTCAGTAGCCCAGGTTCATAGCTACAGGTTATTACTTATTTGCCCCACCATAGACCACTTATTGCTAAAGTTCATCTTACATATTGTTATAAGCTTCATGTTAAGCACATTACATCTTGGCTACAACCTACATTTCCAATCAGGGATTTCATTTGAAAGGTCAATATTATGGCTTTGAGGGACTACTCACTTCTCAAGTTAAGTCATTCCCTTCATCACATGTACCTTTGTTGCTATTGATTTCTGCACCTGGAATTACTTATTCTTTGACTGTTTAATTCGCTCTTATTCATCCTTAAAACTCAACTCCAAATCTCATTCTACGTATACTTTATTAAAATAATGTAGAACATAGACACATCTTAATTAGCATTTTCTATTTACTGGATGAATTTTTTTTGTTGTTGGTTTGTTTGTTTTGTTGTTAATCTTTACCTGAGGATATTTTTTCCATTGATTTTTAAAGAGAGTGGAAAAGAAGGGGAAAGACACACAGAGAGAAATGTGGATGTGAGAGAGACACATTTATTGGTTGCCTCCCACATACGCCCCTTCAGTCTACAGGCTGATGTTCTAACCAGTTAGAAAACTGCCTAGGGCATAGATGCATGATTTTAAGTAAAGTCGTAATCCTCAGGTTCTTAATTTAGTTTAATTTAATTAATTTATTGACTTACTTTGTTTAAGTATAGTCAGCACAGAATATTATATTAGTTTCAAATATGCAATATAGGTCAGGTTCTTCATTTTAAAGTTGGCACACCAATCCCTGATTTGCAGAGTTATTTATTGGATTTAATGAGATAACAAAGCAACTAGAACTTGGTACACAATCAAAAAGTCTGTCAGGCTTCCAGTCAAGATGGAGGCACAGTTAAAGCTGGTACCTGCATCTTCCCACAATCACATCAACATTACAAAGAAACTGCAGAACAAACATCAGTCAGGATTGCCAGAAATCCAGCTGAAGAAGATTCCTAACACTAAAGAAATAAAGAAAAAGCCATGTTGAGACTTTTAGGAGGGACAGGTAGCTTGGGGAAACTTTTTTAAAAAATATACTTTATTGATTTTTTATAAAGAGGAAGGGAGAGGGATAGAGAGGTAGAAACATCAATGAGAGAGAAATATCGATCAGCTGTCTCCTGCGCACCTCCCACTGGGGATGTGCCCGCAACCAAGGTACATGCCCTTGACCTGAATCAAATCTGGGACCCTTGAGTCCGCAGGTCTACACTCTATCCACTGAGTCAAACTGGTTAGGGCTTGGGGAAACTTTTGTGTGTGCCTACAATCCTATTAAAAAGAACACTTTGGAAATCTGAGGGTTTTTTTCTCTTATGTTAGAAATAACATTTTTCATGACACCACTTGTAAAGGAGAGATGAAAAGAGATGATAATATGTTTAAGTCATGTGCCCTTTGACAGGAAAAACAAAGGAGGCTATGAGATAGAATTAATTTGCTTGTGTTCTAATAACTATTAAGTTACAGAATAAAATTTCATAATTAGTTTTGTCCATTTAAAATCCCATGCTAACTGGTAAAAAAAAAAAAATGCCTGTGAACAGTGTGTTTATTGGTACGTTATGGTCTCAATCTTTGTCCACACTGAAAATTCAGATCTTGACCATCTAACACCCAAAGTGGTGGTGGTGTTAAGAGGTGGGGACTTTGAGAGCTGATTAGGTCATGAGAGCAGAGCCTTTCTGAGTGGGAGAGAGCCCCTGGAAGAGAGGTCTCAGACAGCTCACGTGTCCTTTCTGCCATGGAAGGGTATGACCAGGAGTTTGCAACCACAGAAGATCCTTACCTGCCCATGTTGGCACTTATCTGTTGTTTATAAGCTACTCAGTCTGTGGCATTTTATTAGCTGCCCAGACACGCTAAGGCAATGTGTCTACACACATTGATATCTGAGTTGAAATTAGTGTGATTGTGGAATAAAAAGATGATAGTCTACGCTACGGATTTTCACCTGGCTATGCATGTAAGAGAGGAAGCCTATAACATGTTATAATATTAGCGAGTGTGATCATCTGTATGGATGGCACTATGTGGGATAAAGCACATGAAATACGAACAGACACTTGTTGAGAAATTGACCACGCACAAAGCATTGCATTGTTTCTTTTTAAAAGAATGCTGAAGAAGCAAGACTAAAAATTAATTGGATGCAATAAGTATTTACACATTGTTTTCTAATAGAATTTCACTTACATTGTTATCTGGAGGAAATGTTTAACATTTACACAGAAGTTCAAAGCACATTTTATTTTTCATTAAATTATGAAATAAACCACCTGAAAGTCAAACAGATAATCACATAATATTCAAGCTCCAAAGAAATGTGAAGATCAATAGTGCAACCACAACTTTATGGGAGGGGGAGGGAAATCTGTGTTAGAAAGTCCAACAGACTGGTTTAACTGGTTATTGAAAGGACAAAGTCAAGCCTGAGGTTTCTGACAATCAATGTAAATCCATTTGAAAGGATTCAATATTGTCTTTAAAGTCTAAAATCATAGCGTGCCATGTAGCCATTTAAGTCAATGTTTACCAACTAAAGCATAAAACATGTTTAATAAAAGATGAGAGAGGTAGAACTTTTATGCCAAGCTTCAGACTGATATTCTATCTAAAATATCACCGATAGTGGTTTTCCCCAATATTAAGTGAGTGTGCTTGTTCTACTGAGCGCCAAATGTAATCTAATTGGATGTAGGCACTATGTGTGAAATACATGCATCTTAAACACTAGAATCATATTGTTTGGTGAATAAGATGTTCACACATAGGAATGGATGGATAGTAACTGAGGGAAGAGCACACTTACACCTCCCATTCCATTCTCAGGTTCACACTGCGTATATCAAGTTAAATGGAGGGTTGGGGGAAAGCTTGCAAATTTATATAAATTGTGATTTCTGTGTCTATCCCATTCTCTTTTCCTCTGTTTTTTTTTTTTTTTTTTTTTTTTTTGTCTGAGCGATCTTTCACAGTTTTATTCATTTGAATTAAGTTTGCTTAAGATGTTCCTACACTCTATGAGAGCACAAGTTTGCATAATTTTTAAGGGGAAAACAAGACTAAATTATAAAATATATAAATACTAATACATTAGTATAAAATATATGAAGATTAATAAGACAATATATCAACTGAAACAAGGTCTAAAAAGTAGGGAATTTATGACAACATCTGTAATCTAAACTAATAAAAGCGAAATAGTAAAATTAACCGTTTCTCCGAGATGGGGTAAGCCACGCCCACCACCCAATTAGAGCAGCTGTATGCAAATTATCCCAGCCAAGATGGTGGCAGCGGACACGGGAGGCTTGCCTCCTGGTGTCTGCTGCCGCCATCTGTTGTTTTCCTGCAGGCAACACGGGTGGGGGGGCTGGAGGAGCGACTGCCCACAGCCCCACACCTCCAGGCAGAAAGCAGCCTGGAAATAGGTCTGTGATTGCGGGGGCTCAGGCACACACGCCTCCATGAGTGCCTGAGCCTCTGAGATGGATTTCAGGCGGCAGGGCAGCCCAGGCCCCCAGGCTGTCCTGCAGCCTGGAAGTAGGTCCGTGATCGCGGGAGCTCAGGCACACACGCCTCCTTGAGTGCCCAAGCCTCCGCGATGGATTTCAGGCGGCAGGGCAGCCGGGCCTGGGGAAGCAAGCCAGCCCAGGCCCCCAGGCTGCCCTGCAGCTGGAAGTAGATCTGTGATGGGGTGGGGGCACGGGCACTCAGGGAGGGATAGCCTCCCTGAGTGCCCGTGCCCCCCCCCATGGATTCCAGGTGGCTGGGCAGGGGAGGGGGTGGTGCGGAGGATCCAAGCCAGCTCCACCCCTGAGGCTGAGGCCTGGAAATCCATGCGGGGCACACAGCACACAGGAAGTTGTACCCTCCGTGTGTGCTGTGTGCCCCAATGGATTCCAGGGTCCCAAACGGTGAGAGAGCACAGGCAGGGATTAAGTACCCCCCCAACCCCTGCCGAGTGCACAAATTTTTGTGCACCGGGCCCCTAGTGTTCAAATAATGTCTGTTTCACAACAGTAGCCATCTGAGGAAGAATCTAGATTCTAACAAGATTGGTTTGCTCTGTGCAATGTATAAAAAAAGAATTTCAGATAGATATCTAAATTTCTTCTGAAATTAGAGTGCATAGTACTAATGGGCTTTCATTCTCACATTCCGATCATTGGCTGAACCTAGTTCCATGTGGATGGGGAAGTTTCTCTCTAGTTTCCTACAATCTTTCTGCCATTCAATATCTTTATATTTTACTACTGAACTGCATCACTCATCTCTATTACCTATGTGATTATAGACACATAGTTGAGTATGTAACTTCTGGTCCAGGAAAGGATATGCCAACTGTAAATAATTTGGGTATTTTTGCCCTTAGTGGTGTGGTTAGCCTTGAAGTAGAAAGAGATGCAGTATACAGACTTAAAAAAGTTTCCATCCTTTTAGAAAGCGAAACAAAACAAACTTATCATTATGTGTGGTTCTCTTAGCTAGTTATAGTTAGATCTTGACTCATCTGACCTCTTAAGCATATTTTGATAATAAAAGAAAAACATTCTGATTGCTATATTTATTTTATTAAAAAATCAAAATATTTTTTTTACTTTTTCTGGTCTCTGTTAAAGTGAATATTTGATGGCAGTTTTATAGTTTGCCTAATATTACTTGGCTACAGTGAGAGATTGTGCTAATTATACATATACACATATGGATACTATTTATAGTTCTTACTATAAATTAAGCAATTAGCAAAGTCATTACGCATGTCAATGTCTTATGTATTTTATTTAACATGAGCACATCTCTCATAACCTGATTATATCTGAGGCCCTGGTTACACCTGAGCATATACAGTCTAGAGACAAAACTAATACATTTTAGATGACACCATTACTTCTAAATTTATTCTTATGGATTTTTGCAGTGCATTCAATGGAGTTAAATCAATTGAAAATGATCCAAAGAATCAGTTTAAATTTGTATTTTTGTTGGAAGTCTAGGATTCCAACTGATTTATAAAGCGTTCAAAATTCTTCATCCTTTTGAAGAATTGCCAATACAACTTTGTTGTATCTCTTATCAAGAGGAGAAGTCTGTTTCCCATAATTGAATGTAAGTTAACTTTTTAATGTATTTTGGGCAAAAGAATGCTATAGAATTAATAGTGTGCATTTCTAAGCCTAGAACTCAAGAGGCCGATCATGCTTCACTTGCCTTCCTAAAACCCCACTGCCAAGGAAAGGGGCTAGGCCAGCTTGCTGTAGGCACAGAGGCCAGGTGGAGAAAGCCCTGTCATTTCAGCCAAGGCCAACCTACAGCAGCCAACTTCCAGACAACCCAATAACTGACTGCGAGTACTGGAGTAAACCCAGTGAGCTTAGTGAACCTGAATTCAGGTTGGTAGAATTGCCCAGGGGAACTGTAGACTCAGGGGAAAAAAGATTCTTTTTTTAAACCAGTAAGTCAGTAGTTTTCAAAGTGTGTCCGGGCTTACCCTTATCTGAAGAACTGCAATATCAAAACTACTTCCATAATTATATTGACATTATTTTGTCTTTTACTTTCATTCTGTAAGGGTATGCAGGGGAGTTTTCCAAAGGCTGAATAATGTTTGATATTAAAACGGTGAATACAGAAATGGGCATGAGAATCCAGCAGTCTTCCTATTGAGCCATACAGGAAAGAGACCAGGAAAAATGTAAAATGATGCTATTTTTTTCACTAAATTTTGCTTGTTTAGAAAATCCAGTTATTTTTATAATAAAAATATTATAAGTAATGATTTTCTGTTAATGTGAAAGGGAATAAATATTTTAAAATTCATATTTTAGTTTCTAATACAGTAAATACAAAAATAAAACTCACATAATGAAAACCTCTTTGGAGTCCTCAATAATTTTTAAGAGAGCAAATAATACTGAAAACAAAAAGTCTGAGAACCACTACACCTTTTTATTTTATTTGTTCATTATGGGAATAACAGTGGTTCAGGTAAAGGTAACTATACTTTGTGCTACATGTCACAGTTCCTCTAATACATACTATGAAATGTAAAGACTTAAAATCTATAGACTTTCCTTTCTTGAGTAATAACAATTCATTCTATATCTTATTATTTTATACTTAAAAAATAAGACATACTCTTTCTAAAACATGCAGAAATTTTGATTATTTGTCAATATTGATTTATCTGGTAATTTATAAGCAAATATTTACTTGCCAATTTTATACAGAGCAATAATTTTCACATAACATAGAAACATAGAAGCTGATTATTTTAACCAAGAAAGCATCCATTCAAAGTTTTGCCAAATGTTGTTTGAGGTTAAAGGTTGAAGAATCCCACTGTAATTGAGAAAATGATGCTTTGGGGAAGTTAATTGCTCATAAATCTTATTATATTAAGATCAAAACTAAGACATTGTGAATTTAAAATGTTCTGTTACTTTAATTCTATGAAGTAAAAAGTGAAAGAATGACAACTCAGTACCTCCATATTTATAAAAATTAGCAGACTGGTAATATGGGATCACATGTCTATTGTGATTAAAGGGTTATGAAGAGTTAGGTTTTTCTGTGGGCTAACATTGCATATTACAATGCACAACTGCCCACTAAAATATCTCCACAAAGTTGACCAGTTCAACTATATTAAATAAAATCATTTCCTGTGGTTACTACTTTGGTATTAACTCCATGGCTTAACATTAGGTAGCTGCAGGAGTAGAAATGTAAGAATGCACTATAATTAAAGAATTCTATCCCTCAATGCATTAAAAGAAATGAACCACATACACTGTAATATTTAGAAAAACAGAAATTACTGTGAATTCTACTAATTACTACTAATCACTACTGAAAAATAAAAGTTAAAAAAATAAAACAGCTTATGAAATAAACTCAGTACTGATGGATTGAAATTTCAGTTTGAAAATCCCCTTATACCTCCTTCAAAACACAGCCTTTTTATAAAGTAAACTAGAGGTCCAGTGCACAAAATTCATGCACTGGGTTGGGGGGGGGTCCCTCAGTCTGACCTGCGCTCTCTAACAATCTGAAACCCCTTGGGGGATGTTTGACTGCCGGCTTATGCTGTCTCTACACAGCCCTAAGCCAGCAGTCAGACATCTCTCTTGCAGTCCGGGATCCCTTGATCCTTATTGCCCGTCTGCTCGCAGCTCCTTACTGCTCGGCTCACTGCTCCTTAGTGCTGCTGTGGAAGCAGAAGAGGCTCCCGCCAACTGCTGTGCTCACCAGCCGCAAGCCCAGCTTCTGGCTGAGTGGTGCTCCTCCAGTGAGAGTGCACTGATCTGCAGGGGGAAGCTCTGAATTGAGCGTATGCCCCCTGGTGGTCAGTGTACATCATAGTGACCAATAATTCTGGTCATTCTGCCATAGCGGTTACTTAGGCTTTTATTATACAGATGTTTTCATAATGGCATTTTCACATTATTGTTTGAAAACAAAACAAGAATATAGCATGTAATGTATTTTAAGGAAAAATATATTAGAACAAAACAGAGCAATGAACAATATAAATAGTAATTAATACATATAAATCTTGCTGATTTAAACCAATGTGAAAATTCCATACCCCAAAGGTAATAACTAGAAATTTTTGACATGTTTATGCCAGAAAATGCCAACAACAGGTGCCTTCCATACACATCATCCACAGAGTAAAGAGATGGCTATGCACATCTCTTATCCAATTCTACCAGCCTTTTTCAATTATCATATGGATAACTTCACTGGTAAGCCTGAATGGGCATTTTATGATTTTCCTACTTAGTTAAACAATAACCACTAATGATAATTGTAAGAATCCCAAATGCTATAAAATTAATATTGTGTGCTTGTAAAGTCTAAAAGATTAGAATAGGAACAAAAATATGCTTTTTATTTTATTCAAAGCAGAATCAAACAAAATTATACTCATTTTTTTCTGTGACAGGGCTTAATAATTTAATAAGATTAATGTGATAAAGTTTTTGCCTTAGGGATGAGAAAGACATAACAGAAGTTCATCAGGGTTATGTAAGGAAACGGTTGGAAATTCACAGATGTAGGAAATTAGTTTGAATTAAAGCAGAGGTTACTTATTTATGTTGAGTTAAAGAGAAAAATATCACTGTTTACATTGTCTGCATTCTGTAAATAATTAAGTATTACTATCTTATAGAGCTACAAACAATTGATTTTCTGCTTCAAACCAGTGTATTGTATCTATATACTCAGAATTAGTTTTCTGATGAAGGATAAAAATAATTACATTAAAATACAATTATGGTCCTGGCCAGTGTGGCTCAGTTGTTTGGGCATAGTCCCGCCACCAAGCAGTTGCTGGATCTATTCCTGTTCAGTGCACAGGCCCAAGTTTCAGGTTCAAGCCCCACTAGGGGGTCTGCAGGAGGCAGTTGATCAATGCTACACCCGCACATCAATGTTCCTCTCCTCTCCCTGCCTCTCTCTCTTTAAAAAAATTAATAAACTATTAAATATTTTTAAAAATAAATAAATAAAATTATGTCTATACAGACATGACATAAAAAACAACAACACAAAATTCTGTAAAGCCTAAGATCAAAGTAAAATTGGGAACCTGAAAGGTAAGGAATCACCAAAGCCAACTTTCAGCACCAAGATTTCTAGTGATCCTGGGAAGCCTTAAGCTCTCCTATTGACTGACTGCTTCATGAGGAACAGAGTAAAAGTATTAAAGAACAGCCCTCCCGTGAGAAATAAAGGTCATAGGGACAAGGGTTTTGAGAAATATATATATTTTTTCATTCATCGTTTTTTGTTTTGTTTTTTACTTTTGTTAAACTTCACTTTTTTTGTTGACACAATTATAGATGTTTCCATTTTCCCCTCCTTTGCCCATCTCCATCCAGCTCTCACCCCCTTCCCTCTGGCCATCACCTAACTGTTGTCTATGTGTATATGTTATGCATATATGTTCTTTGTCTAAACTCTTCACCTTCTTTCATCTAGTCTCACCCTCTGCACCTCTCAAACCCCTGCTTCTGACAGCTGGCAGCCTGGAAAAAATATATATAGTCATATTCTTAATGCTAGCTGATAGCTCATTCTTGTAGTTTCATAACCAATAAAAAAAATCTTTGTAAGCTAGTAGACTTCTGACTGACTTGCTTTTGATTTGTTTAATATGTAATTGACCTCATTCAGCCTTCTTTGCATTATTTTTTATACTTCCTTATAAAGTGCAGCAGAGGCACTAATTTCTGGTATTTTAAAGAAAACACTGTGTTGGTCTTCTATAGGTTATTTAGTTGAATTCTGTTCTTTTATATGCTTTGAGTGCATTTCCAGAACATTTGTACATCTTTGTGGTTATTTCTATGTAGAGTGCAATTTTAGCTTTGAGATTCTCTTTCACCCGAGTTATTTCACATATCAATGTGTGTGTGTGTGTGTGTGTGTATATATATATATATATATATCAGTATTTTCAATTTCCTTTTGATTGTTTATAATGCTATTATTACCCAGATTTATTACAATGTCAGAAACTATGATGTCATTTCTACATTTGACTTAATATGATCAATTTTTGAAAATGTTTTGTGGCTTCATAACATGCCAAGTTTAATACAACCATTAAGTGGCCTTTATTAATTCCATAGTACAAGTGTTTTGTATATATTCTGTTTTAATCTTTCATGGACTTATCAGTTGTGAACTAGACTTCTCCACTATAATTGCTTTGGTTTATTTTTTAAGTATTATATGTTGTGCTTTATTGTTTTATCCATTGGTATAGTTTCCATGTAAATTTTCTTTATTAAAAATGTAAAATATTTTACTTTATTTACTTTTTGCTTAATAATCTGTTTTCTATATTAAATATTAATACTGTGGTAGATAAGGGATTTTTGAATTTTTAAAATATTTTTTATTAAACCAAAGAAGAATAGAGAGAGAATGAGAGATAGAAACATCAATGATGAGAAAGAATCACTGATCAGCAGGCTTTTGCACTCCCCACACTAGGGAACTGGCCCAAAACCTGAGCATGTGCCCTGACTAGAAATCCAACAGTGACCTCCTGGTTCCTAGGTCAATGCTGAACCACTGAGCCAGTGATGGGCAGATACAGGATATTTGTAGGATTTGTTTAAACTTAATTTGTAAACATATTTCATTTTGTCTGCAATAAATATCTCCAGTTAAATTTAGTTTTGTGGTCCAATATGGAATTTGTCATCTTTTGCCAGATTCTTGAATAGTCATAATTAATAGATCCAACCTTCAGTCTTATTTAATACTTTCTATTTTCCGCTTTATTTTCTTATTTTTTATTTCCAATAATTTTATATATATGTATATATGTATATATATTTTTATGTCTATATACATAATTTATGTATAATTTTACATATGCATTTATGTATATATGTATATATTTTATCTATATATATTTTATGTATGTATATATGTCTTTAGGGAATTAATTAATACATGAATAATATTTTTTCTGATTTTTAGTAGAAAATTTCAGGCTCATATTCAACATTTTTTTAAACCTGTAGCTTTCCTTTTTTAAAAAATATTAAAGCAGTTTAGCCAATTTTATTATTTTTATGTAAGAATTTTTAAATTTCTTAGTTTTATTTTTTTATTATTATTTAATTTATTTTGTTAATCCTCTCTGAGGATATTTTTCCATTGATTTTTAGGGAGAGTGGAAAAGAGAGGGAAAGACAGAAACATCCAACTGAGAAAAGCACATCGATTGGTTGCCTCCTGTAGGAGCCCTGATCAGGGCTCAGGCTGGCTAGGAGCCTGCAACCAAGGTAAATGCCCTTGACCGAAATCGAAACCAGGGCCCTTTGGTCCACAGGCAAGCCTCTCTCCACTAGGCAAAACTGGCTTGGGCTGTTGTAAGATTCTAGCTTATTGCCCTGACTGGTTTGGCTCACTGTATAGAGCGTCAGCCTGGGGACTGAAGAGTCTCAGGTTCGATTGTGGTCTAGGGCATGTACCTTGGTTGCAGGCACATCCCCAGTAAGGGGTGTGTAGGAGGCAGCTGATCAATGTTTCTCTCTCATCAATGTTTCTAACTCTCTATCCCTCTCCCTTCCTTTCTGTAAAAAATCAATAATATATATCTAAACTAATAAAAGCGAAATAGTAAAATTAACCGTTTCTCCGAGACAAGGTAAGCCACGCCCACCAGCCAATCAGAGTGGCTGTATGCAAATTAACCCAGGCAAGATGGCGGCCGGGAGCCTCGGAGAGAGCAGCGGGTGAATCATGGAAACCAGCGGGCAGCAGAGTGGGCTGGGCAGGTGGTGGCTGATGCCTTGCAGGGTCCAGGCGGAAAGGCCCCACACCCCAGCGCTGAGAGCTCCGCTTGGGCTCCGAGCCGCTGGGGAAGGAGGCGCGGAGGACTTGGCCTGCGGGGCGGAAAGGCCCCGCACCCCAGCACTGTGAGCTCCATTTCGGCTCAGAGCCGCTGAGCTCAGAGCCGC
>PVJC01046423.1:0-13316 GCA_004026665.1 Murina feae
CACAGGGGGAAAGGGGCTTGGGGGTGTGGGAAGAGATTGGACAAAAATCATACACCTATGGATGAGGACAGTGTGGGGAGGGGGATAAGGGCAGTGGATAGGGTGGGAACTTAGAGGAGGGGAACTATGAGGGGAGAAAAGATAAATAACTGTAATAATATGAACAATAAAGATTAAAAATAAAAAATAAAAAGTGTGGACTTTGCTACAAAGAGGATGTCTTCAGACTTCCACTTCCAAATAAGGTGAAGTAATAGATAATAGAGACTGAAGCAAAGGGCAAAACCAGACAAATATGTGAAACAATGGTGTTCAAGGCAATGGACATTAAATAACAAAGACAATGATCCCTGAGGGACGGAAACAAATGACGGGAGCCCTGCAATGATCCTGGGTAATGTCTGGGGAGAAAGGGCTCAGTCTGAGTTTGGAAAACAAGGCTGAGCATCTAGGGAGCAGCTAGAACTTAAAGGAAAAGTACTTACTAGACATGAGGGAGAAACAGAAAGGGAGCTCTAGAGTCTGCTGAGGGGTCCCTTGAGTCTTCGCTTTCCTATGATCAGTGGGGGATCGGGGGAATGAATTACCAAATGTTCACAAAAGAACCCTCTAAAAGGAATAGAGAAAATAGTACCTACATAGCTCACACAGAAATAAAACATTGTCTGTCTCCAACTCACAGACTAGAAAACTTCATAATTAATAGCTTATCAAGTAGAAAATACAAAAGGGTTTTGCCTCCATAGTAGACAGCAGTAGCTCTAAAATAAACACTTCACTGGTCCTGCCGACATAGCTTAAAAGCAAGACTCAAAAGGCTCAAACTGTTTCTAAGAAACTGCTTGCCAGACAAAGCTAAGGAATATTTATAAGAATAAGAATTTTGAGCACCCAACCAGGTAAAATTCACAATGTGTCCAATTAAAAATGATCAGGAATGTAAAAAGCAGAAAAATGTGACCCATAACTAAAAAATAAAAAAACAACCCCATCAATCATAACCAGCCTAGAAATGTCACAATGATAGAGTCAGGACACTAGGACATTAGAACAGTTATGTTCCATCTATTCTAAGAGCAAGAGATAGGACTATATTCTGTAGAAACATGGAATTTATCTTTAAAAATAATCAAATGTCTAGAGATGAAAACTATAATGTTTGAGACAAAAAATAAATGGAATCAAATTAATTGCATTGCAGAGCAGGCATTGGAGAAGAAAAGATTAATAGACCAGAAGACATACTATACAAAATTAAAAAGAAAATAAAAAGTGTCCAAATTAAATACAGCATCAATGAGCTGTGGGATAATTTGAAGCGTCCTGTGAGGTGTGTAATTAGAGACTTTGAATGAGAGGATGGCTTTTGAGGAACAGAAAATATGTGTAATGAAAAAATGATGGGAATATTTTCAAAGCTGATGAAAACTGTAACTCCATACATCGAAGAAACTCAATAAAACCCAGGCAAAAAGAAAACTCCACCAAGGCACATCATAATCAAGTTGCTCGAAGCAAGTGAGAAAGACATTTTAAAGCAGCTAGAGAAAGAAGATATATGTATGCAGAGGAGGAAAGATAAGGATGGCAGAATATTTCTTGCTGAAAAAATGCATGAGATACTAATGAGCACCATCTTTGAAATAGTCAAAGAATATAACTAACTGTTCATAGAACTCGTACCCAGTAAAAATATCTTTTTAAAAAAACTTTTTAAGACATACAAAATGTGAAAGAACTCATCACCAGCATATGCAGACTACAAGAAAGATTAAAGAAATCTTAAATGTTCCTAAGGTAGAAAGAAAATAATACCAGATGGAAATATGGACCTACACAACATGCTGAAGACCACTGGAAATGGTAAATATTTAAGTTTTTTCCTTAACACTTAAATATGTTTAAACAACCACCTGTTTAATGCAAAAGTAACAAGAAGAAAATGGATGGCAACATGAAGCAGAAGTCGGGAGGGAGGAAATGAAAGTATTCTACGGTAAGACCCTATGCTACAAGTGAAGTTGTATTGCATAACAGCATTAGAATGAAGGCTGTGATAAGTTAATGGTTCACACCATGATTGGTAAAGAAAATAAAAGAACTAAACCGTTTGAGCTAAGAAACAAGAAAAGGGAGAACAAAAACTTAATAAAAAGGAAAAACCTAAAAGAAGACAGAAAAAGAGAAAAAGAAAACCAGTAAGAGATGGGACAAATAAAAAACAATTAGCAAAGTGATATACTTAAATCTATCCATGTCAGTAACAATATTAACCATAAATATGATAAACACACCCACATAAATAGCAGAAATTGAGAGAGCAATAATATTGGGCAACTAGAACCCTTGGATACTATTAGTGAAAATATAAGTGGACACTCACTTTGGAAAACTCAGTTTGGCAGATTCTTTTAAAAGTTAAAACACCCGCCTACCATATGATTCAACCTATTTACGCCTAGGTATTTACCAAAGGGAAATGAGATCATGTGTCCATACAGACTTGTGTATGCAGGTTCATAGATGTGCAATGGAAATGGCCTGCATAACTCAATGTGTAAATGTCAAATTGTAGATTGTTTGTATCAATATACTCAACACATGGGTGAAACATAGCATAATTATGCTGTGTGAAAGAAGCCAGACAAAATAAGGGTATACACTATATTATTCCATTTGTATCGCCTTCTAGTAATTTCGGATTAATCTATAATGGCAAGGAAATGAATTAGTGATTGTCTAAAGGCTGAAGGGAGGGGGCAGGAGAGAGGGCTTATAAAGGGACATGAGTGAACATTCGGGGTTTCACTATCATACTTATCAAATTGTGCACTTTAGAAATTGTGCGCTTTACGTATGTCAATGAGCTTTCAAAAACAAAACAAAGAGAAAAGAAGCTATGTAATTTTTACTCATGGATATATTACAGATCAATTTATTTGTTATAGAAATCTTGGAGTTTTACAAAACTCCATTTGCTCCAGCAAGAATACCTTGAAAATATCCTCTCCAAAACTTGCAGCTTAAATGTAATAACCTGTCTTAGACCCCATCATGCCTCAGTTCCATCATGCTCAATAACTGTTCTCTTTTTCCAAGATTCCTAGGTCATCATCTCCTGACTCTGATCCCCTTATGACTCTACACATTCCCTAACATTACTGTCTCCTACCCATCCCCCACCCACACACCCTTCCAGTTTCTTTTGGAATTCTTGATGTGCCACTAGCAAAGCTCACTGTAAACTCAGCCTCTTGTCTGAACATAGTCTTTTCCTTCTTTCTCTGAGCCTGGACTATCCCTTGAGAATACCTCTTTCCCGTAGCTTCTCTATTGGTAGAATTTCTCTTTCCTTTTTCATCACTCAGCCTGAGGGTGGGGTAGCTATCCTTCTTGCTTCTCCTTGCCAACTCTGAGACCATTGTTTCTTTGTTTTTTTTCAACCCCAAAGTTTGCTAAAGCTCATGTCAGCAAGGCCATTATTATCTGACTCTCCTTGTTCATGCGTACATACATCTTTTCTGCTGACAACTTCACTTTAGTCAACAACTCATTTAAATGGTCCCTTATAACTGCCCAGAAATTCTACATTTCCATTCTTTTTTTTTCTCCCAGTTGACTATTTCATCTCAACCTCCAATAACTTCTCACCTCTCCTCACTCTCAGCTGATGGTTTTACCTCTTCCTTTACTGAGAATGTAGAGACAGCCATAAAGAGAACTTTTATGTGCTCCAGGACTAAATCTACCAATTTCCAAGCTACAGTTTCCATATGTTTTCCTCCTGATAAATATTTTCTGTTACCTTCTAAGCTAAAATTCCTACACATATCAATTGTGCAAAAGAAATTCCCTCTCTCCTACTTTGACATGGCTTAAAAGTTGTTTCTGTTGTCTCCTGCCTCTCAATTTTTACTTCCCTTCTGAGTCACTTTATCAGCCTACAAGCATACTATAATAGTTCCTACTTAAAAACAAAACTCCCCACATTCATCACCAATTATCCTATTTCTGTGTCCTTCCTTACAGCAAAATTGTCTGACTTATCTCAATTCATTGTTCCTACTTCCTCTGCCCATTCTCAAAGTGCACGCAATCTGTCATTTTCACTCCCCCAATCTTACTTTTATTTAGGTATTGATAACTACCATGATACTAAACCCAATGATCAATTCTCCTTTCTCTTCCTACTTTATTTTCCAGCATAATTCAACCCAGCTCTTTCCTTGAAACACCTTTTAACGGATCTCCAGAACTCCACTGTTTGCTATCCTTCTTTCTAATTGCCTACTCCTTTTCAATGTCATTTGCTGGTTCCTGTTCACCTTCTTGAACTTTAAAAGTTTGACTGCATGGCCAGCCAGTGGGGCTCTGTGGTTGAGCATTGACCTATGAACCAGGAGGTCATGGTTTGGTTCCCCTTCAGGGCACATGTAAGGTTGCAGGCTCGATCCTTGGCTGGGGATGTGCAGGAGGGAGCTGATCAATTATTTTCTCTCATCATTGATGTTTCTATCTCTCTCTTCTTCTCCTTTCCTCTCTGGAATCAATAAAAATATATTATTTTTAAAAAGTTTGACTGCTCCAGTGCTCACTCCCTGGCCATCTCTTCAAGGTGATCCTACTTAGTTCCATGGCTTTAAGCACCAGGTATCTGATGATGAACCAAAATTTACATCTTTGGCTTATACGTCTCTTCTAAATTCCAGACTTGTATACATCCAATTGCCTACTAAATATATTCACTTGGAAATTTTTAGTTGTAAGAAGAAGTCCTAGGGATCTAATGTATAGCATGGTGACTTCAGTTAATACCGTATCATATTCTTGGAAGTTGCTGAGAGTAGATCTTAAGCATTCTCAACACACACACACACACACACACACACACAGTTAACCATGTTTACTATATGAGGTGATGGATGTGTAAATATCTTGATCTTGGTAATCATCCTGCAATGTATATCAAATCATCACATTGCACACTTTAAACATATACAATTATTTTTGTGAATTATTTCTCAGTAAAGTTAATAAATAAATAAATAAATATCACCACTGGGCTTCAATAGCATTTCCAATCTAACATATTAAAAGCATAGCTATTAATCATAAAAACTGCAAATTCCTCAGATTTCTTCACCCAGTTCATGGCAACTTCTTCTGGTTGCTCAGGAAGAAAAACTTGGAATCTATCCTTGAATCCTTTTTTTTTTTTTCATAAGGCTTAATCAGTCAGTTGAGAAATCTTATCATCTCTGCTCCAAAATATATCAAGTGTCTGACCACTTTTTACTCTTAAAAAAATATGTCTTATTAATTTTGTGAGAGAGAAACATTGACTTGAGAAACACCAATCAGCCACACCCTGACCAGGATGGAACCCGTAACTCAGGCATATGCCCTGATGCCCTGACTGGGAATCAAATCAGTGACCCCCCAATTCCCAGGACAAGCAAGGCCCAACCAACTGGGCAACACTGGCCAGGGCTACTTTTTACCCCTTTTTAATGCTACTACCATCAGCTCTTTCCTGGATTATTGCAATCATCTTCCCCTGGTCTCCTTGTTTGCCCTAGTAATCCATTAGTCTATTAAGAATATAACAGCTAGGTGAACTTTCTAGAATAGAACATAACATTCCCTTCTACTCAAAACTTAATATTCCTGGCTAACAACAGAACTTTAAATTATCATTTGCATATGTGAACATGTGTTTGCAGGTATGTGTGTGCATGTGCATGTGTGCGCATACATTACTGTTCACTGTTTTACATTTAGCCCATTTCTAGTTAGTTATTTTAAATGGTGCAATCTATGGATAGATTTGTTGTTGTTGTTGTTGTTACTAAGGCGGTAGTGGTAGTGACTCTTTGCTTTTTTTTTACATAGTTAAATTGTTCCAGCATTATTTGTTGAAAAGACTGTCCTTTCTCCACTGAATAATATTGGCAACTCTTATTCTCACAAATCAGTTACTCATAATGATTGATTTTGTCAGTCAATTTTGGCTCTAAAAAGACTTAATTCAGGAAACCTGCATAAAGGCTTCAGTATGGGGACCTCCCTGTGGGGAAGCATGAGACTTGGTTGGAAGGCCTATAAGGAGGCCTGAAAGGTCAGAGGCCTCTGGAGTCCCTGCCCAAGGGGTAGCCCCTGCCTTGACTTTTCCAAACAAGTCTGACCCCCTGGGTGTTTTACTAGAATCTTTATGTTTGGACTTCAAAATGTCCTTGTTTGAAAAACACTACAGATACAGGTGTTTTCTCAAGGATGCTTAACCTGCTGATTCTATCTAGAGGTTAATTTTAGTTCAAGCTGTTGTGACAATAAAATCCTATGAAAGCAGGCGAGCAGGGCTATTTGATTCTAAAGCAAACTAGCCCCTTAGCTTCTCTTTCACAGAAACGTGTGTCAGAGTTATCATTCATCCATCACTCAGGGTCTGCCAGTCAGTCCCAGCACCTCCCTATTTCATCATGGCTCAAGTTCTTTACCTTCCCATCTCACCCAGGCTTCCAGACCTAAAAAGGAACTTTTCCTAAGAAGTGAGATTAAGGGATGTACCCAGACCTAAGTTATTTCTCTGACTTCTCCCATTCCTCTGACAGAGCTGCAACAGCTCTAGTCTTTTTCAGACTTGGAAAGCTCTTAATTGCTAAGCTGAGGCAATTCTTCTTTAGCCAAAGGTGACTGACAAAGATTTCACAGTCATAACAATGGAACTCATTGTTATGACACAACTGGAGGAATTTCTAAAGGGGATAAGATCAATAATAACATTTAGCTGCATTGGCAAAATTTGGCTGCATTAGCCAAGAATGGTGAAATTTTCTTTATAGTCCTCGCATTCCAAAAAGAGACTAGTGCGGCAGCGGAACTCATGTCATGGATGAGACACTGAGTGTTTACACATGATCTGCCTCTGAGATCCTGAGTTCCAGGCCCTCATATGCACCTTCCTTTCTAGTTCTTGTGGTAATCCTATGAAGTTGTCAGCATTGTCCCACTGTTGATGAGGAGAGATCATGTGCAAAGCCCAGGCTCACACCACCAGGAGATTCAATCCCAAAGACCATCCATCTCCTGAGTCAGCCTGAGCTAAATAAAATTTGGGAATTCTTTAAACCCTTTAGTGGTAATCTAATGGTCCAAATTGCAAGTCAAGTAAAATGGCTGTGTAGAGAGACATTAGTTTACTGGACTCCCCATACTTCTCCAGTTCAACCGAGTTATTCTTCATTCATCTAACATGGAAGCTCTGCCCCAGATAGCATGGTCTTGAATTCTTTCCCCAAACCAAGTTTCTCAGTCTGACCTCAGTATTTTCCCCATGTGGCCCTCCTGCCTATAAAAACCACCCTATCTTATCTGTGCCTTTAATGACTATATTCACTCTTCTGGACTTCCTCTCTCAATCTTGTCTTCTATCACTATATGACCACTAGGATCTGTCAGCACAAGTGTAGCTCAGATGTTGCTTTAATAAAAATAGTAGCTTCTATTTTCTCTGTAGCAACCAAGTGCCAGCGTTGTACTAAGTACTTTGTTTACATTTGTTGTTCTCACGATAGCCCTCAAAAAAGGTATTTTTATCTTCCTTTTATTGATGAATAAATTAAGATGCAGAGGAACTAAGTTACTTAGAAATTAAAGACTCATAGCTGGAGAGTTGACATTCAAACCCAAGTCTGACTTCAAAGTCTGATTTTTTTTTCTAAGTTTTAAGCCTGTTTGAACATATCAGAGCACTTGGGGATGGTCCACCAGAAATCTATTGGCAAGAAAAACATTTCCTAAGGGAAAAGCAAACTAGAGTACACAAAAGAAAATCATGGACAAGGGGCCAGGACAGAAAAGAGAGACAACTTTGAGTTCTGCCATGAGTCTGTTTCTCCTACTGTCTTGCAGTCCAGCTGCTGGGGAGGTATATGCCTGTGACTTCAGGAAAACAGATTAATCTGTGGATGGCTAGATTTGGAGCTTTGACCCAATAGTTTCCCAGCAAGGTTTTGTTTTGTTTTTATTTTTGTTTTTTTGTTAATCCTCACCCGAGAATATTTTTTATTGAGTTTTAGAGAGAGAGGAAGGGATGGGGAGAGACAGGGAAAGAGAAACATTGCAGTGAAAGAGACACATCTATTGGTTGCCTCCCACACGTCCCCAACCAGGGCCAAAGATCGAACCTACAACCGAGGTATGTGACCTTGACCAGAATCAAACCTGGGACCCTTTAATCCAAGGGCCCATGCTCTATCCACTTAGCAAACCGGCTAGGGCCCCAGCAAAGTTTTGTTTTGTTTTGGGTTATTTTTGTGTGTTTCACTTATTTACTTACTTACTTATTTTACATCTTTATTGCTGAACTATCCCAGCAGGGTTTTAATACATTGGAGTCTCTGGTGGTTTTTATAAGTTGAACTGGCTTCGGGGGGACTCAGTCAGTCACGAAACCTTAACATCTCTGGCATTTAATGCTTTGGCGGTGGGTCGTAACAAATGATATTATTAACAGCTGAAGGGCCAGAAGATGAAAAGTGTAGGGTTAATCCAAATTGACAAATGTCATTTGGCATCTACTACATGCAGGCATGTTGTAAGGTGCTAGGGTCGTGGTGCCATTGGCAAGTTTGAGCAGGCAGATGGGAGCAGATAGGAAAGCTATGCGTCACATGAATCTTCACGTGCGTCTTGTGCTTACAAGTGAATGCCTTCTTATTACTCATTTGCCCAGTGTGGGCATCTTTTAGTAATGCATGCAAAGGCATTGTACATGCTAACACTGACGTTACTCACTGCCCTGTCCCTCACCAATTAATTAAAGATGAAAAGATGTTAGGGGTACCTGAATACGAAGTTGTGGACTAGAAAAATACTGCTGTGCTATATTGTACTTTGGCTCTACATTACCTCCACCATTTTATTTTCCCGGAAGTTGATTTACATCATTGTTTGTTTTGCCTTCTCAGATGAACAGTAGAAACCTCTATAGGTTTGCACATGATGAGTATAACCGAAAGTGATCGGCACACTCATTCTTCCTGGGAACAGTACAGTCAGGATGCTCTAAAAATACATTCTTTGATTCATTAAAATAAACTTAAGAATGTAACAAACATGAACATAATTATCTCTAGGAAGAAATGTTCCTATATGTCCTAAGAAGAAGCAAAAAAAAAAAAGGAACTGAGAGACTGAGTCCAAAAAGCTGAGGAAAGAGGAGGTGAGTTGAGTTGGAGTTTTTAAAAAAGCAATGGAAAACAGAAGTCAGAAAGAAGGAAGGAAGATATTTATGTCATAGCACTATATCATTAATATTAATTTTAAAAGAAAAATAACTTTCTTTTACCACTATATGTGCCAACATCATGTGAGATAGTGTCATATACTGAGGGCAATGACAGTACACATTAAACAAAGAGTTGACTGAGTTCATGACTGTGAACTTAGCACTTTGATATCCAAGGAAGAGCTAGAAAATTAGGCTCTCAAAAGTCCCCAAGTTGGAGAATCTGAATTATAAAATAAGGCTCTAGGAATTCTATACTACCACATGTGACAGGAGTAAGATGCCGAAGATGAGTATATTCTCAGAGATATGGAGCATTCTATCTGAAATGAGGCCATTGATCATTTCAAGATGAGCATAAATCCGAGGGTACATTTTAACTCCATATGCACCATATGTACCAAACAGTGTCATTCTATTCCTTGACCTTTACTGCTCTTCCGATATTAAAAGCATAATGTAAGGAGTGAAGATAGTACCTTTTATCCACATCAATGAAAGAAGAAACATCCAGGTTATACTGACTACTTACTGTGAAAGAAATTAGCAGGAATCAGCACACTATTATAATGAGGCTCACCACTTCTCACACGATGACTTGTGAAAGGAATTAATAAGTGCTACCTGAGGATTCTTCAGTGACGGAGCCAGCAGGCAGGTGGAGACAGGCAGAGGTGGATCTCAAGGTTCCTTGGAACTTTGGCTGACTGCCCCCTGGGCCTGGTGCTATTAAAACCCAGTCTTGTCGGCTGATGCGGCTCAGTGGTTGAGCACCGACCCCTGAACCAGGAGGTCACTGGTTCAATTCCCAATCAGAGCACAAGCTCAGGTTGCAGGCTTGATCCCAGTGAGGAGCACGCAGGAAGCAGCCAATCAATGTTTCTCTCTCATTGATATTTCTATCTATTTCTCTCCCTTCCTCTCTCTAAAAAGAATAAAAACCTATAAAAATGTTTTTTAAAAAAAAACAGCCTTGGTGCACAGCTTGATCCTTCCTGCACACACCTAGGCCCAGCACAGGCAGCCACAAACTGTGAATCGATTTGTAGCTTCCAACAGTTGCTTAGGGCTAGTCACAGGCAGCATTTGACATTGGCCTGCAGCAGAGTTTCTCCCAAAAGGCCCAAATACCAATGACGGCATCAGAGCAGAATTCATTTATCCCCACAGGTAGCACATCCAAAGGGAGATCTCAGCAGGTGCCAGACTCTGCTGAGTCAAATTCCTCTCTGTGTGGTCAGCACCTGCACAGCACTGCTTTCGCTGCGGTTAGGGTTGACCCTCACCGTTAGCCAGCCTGAGTATTGACTCTAGGTACTAATAGGCCATTAGTAATTAGGCTCAATCACAACAGGAAGGCCTACATAAGCCACACAAGGGACATTCCTGGAACTCCCAGCTCAGGTGATCAAGGAAACTGCATCTCGAGTCCCACAGGGCACCTACGACATAAGGCCACCCTACCAAGACTGGGAGTCATAGCAGATCCACCTAATACAGTAAAACCTTGATATAATGGGCTAATTCGGGCTAAGGGGTGTCCGTTAAAGCTGAAAGTCTGTTACCAAATGTGTATGGTAAAAAAAAATTGGCAAATTAGTTAGTTTACCTGTTTTTACTTATGTAGACACCTTTGTGTAATTAAAAATAAGTATGTGTGAAAAGTTTAATTCCACAGAAAAGTTTTCTATATGTATTACTGTAATTTTTAATTTATGTTGAATAGTCTAGTAAATGCGTGCATTTCACCAGTCGGCATTTCACAAATAAACAAATGCGCACAGGTAGGGCGTGGCTTAGCACATATCGGAACATCTGCCAGCACATAATAAAACGGCTGCAGAAAGTCAAAATACATGACAACAGAACCAGTTACAACCTGTGATACAGTGTGACCATGTGCTAATCATTCACTGAACATTGTTTACAAGCAGTGACTCTTGGATTTAAATATATGTAATAGCCCTGGCCAGTTTGCTCAGTGGTCAGAGGGTCATGAATTTGATTCCCAGTCAAGGGCACATACCTTGATTGCAGATTCAATCCCTGGCCCTAGTTTGGATGGACCAGGAAACAACCAGTCAATGTGTCTCTTTCACATCAATGTTTTTTTCTCTCTCTCCTCTCTCTCTCTTCCCATCTTCCCTCTCTTCCACTCTCTCTAAAAATCAAAGGAAAAAATATTCTCACTCTTCAGGTGAGGATTAAAAATATAAATAAATAAATAAATATGTTGACTAGCCCTGGCTGAGCAGTGGTTACAGCATTGGCCCATACACTGAAGGGTCACAGGTTAAATTCCCAGTCACGGGCATATACTTGGGTTGAAGGTTTGATACCCAGCCTCAACTGGAGCATGTGTGGGAGGTAACCAATTGATATGTCTCTCTTGCATTAATGTTTCTCTCTCATTCTCTCTCTCTCAAACATCAATCAAAAAAAATCTTAAAGTGAAGATTAACAAAAATAAATAAATAAATGGACTATATTTATAGATATGTAATATTTACTTATGTCAGCAAAATTACTACAGTATTTTTCCAACATATGACTTATTAGTTAAAATTTGTTTAAAATAACAGTGAATCAATAACAAAAAATAACCTATTAATTTAAGCAAATCTTGATTAAAAGCATTTTTAAATTAATAGGATGTTAATTTTCACATATGACATACAGACCAGAAATTTTATTAAATCTATAGTCTGTTAAATCAATGTCCACAAAATCAACTGTACACAGAAATGAACACAAAGAGGCTGCAAACATGCACCAAATGAAAGAACAGGACAAATCTCCAATAAAAGAGCTAAATGAAATAGGGGCAAGCAATTTACCAGATATAGATTTCAAAATAATGGTTATAAGGATGCTCATGGAACTTAGTGAGAACTACAAAGGACTTAGTGGAGCTATAGCAGCATGAAAATTACTTAGATATCATAAAAAGGAAACAGTCAGAAATGAAAAATACAATATATAAAATGAAGAATACACTAGAAGAAATAATAAGTTGGATGAAGCAGAGTATCAAATCAGTAATTTGAAAGACAAGGTAGCATATCACACCCAATCTGAGCAGCAAAAAGAAAAAAGTATTTTAAAAAATTAGGATAGTTTAAGAAACTTTTGGACAACATGAAGCATACCAACATCCGTATCTTAGGGGTACCAGAAGGAGAAGAGACAAGCAGGGAATTAAGAATCTATTTGAAGAAATAATGACTGAAAACTTCCCTAACCTGATGAACAAAAATAACACACAATTTCAGGAAGTTCATAGAGTCGCAAATAAGATGAACCCAAAGAGGCCCACACCAAGACACATCATAATTAAAATGGCAAAGGTTAAAGACAAAGAAAGAATCCTAAAAGCAGCAATAGAAAAACAGTTAGCCCAAATTTAAATATAGATTCAAATAATAATTATGCTTCTGTTACTAACACAAAACAAAAATGTATAAACATTATGACTAGTAGATGAGACCCTTAGCACATATAGGGAAATTTATGGCCAAGAAAATAAAATAAGATTCATTGAGTTAGAGGTTTGTTTGTGTTGGGGTTTCATAGCCAATTTTGACCTATTAAAGATATGAAAGGATTATTTAATGTTAAAAATTAATTAACATATAATACATCTTAATAATAAATTAACAGTTCAAAATTAAAAAATATATAACTGTCTCAACATGGATAGAAAAAGTGGGAATAAAATAAAATTTCCTTCACATTATAAAAAAAAAAGAAAGAAAGAAAAAACAGTTGTCTACAAGGGAGCTCCCATAAGACTATCAGCTGATTTCTCAACAGAACATTTCAGCCTAGCAGTGACTGGCATAAAACATTTAAAGTGATGAAAAGCTAGGACCTATAAGCAAGACTACTTTACCCAGCAAGGCTATCATTTAAAATTGAAGGAGAAATCAAGAGCTTCCCAGACAATAAAAAACTAAAGGAGTTCATTACCACCAAATGAATATTATAAGAAATGTTAAAGAGTCTTCTTTATGAAGAAGGAGAAGAC
>PVJC01046424.1:0-13316 GCA_004026665.1 Murina feae
GCTGGAGACACCCTTATGGGGCAAGAGTTGTTACAGTGGAGCTTTTATGCTCACTGCATCTGCCCCGAGTGTGTTCCTTGTGGATCTGTTTTGTTTAGGTTAGTCCCTCTCTGGCCACTGGGTGAGGCTGGCTCCTGTATCTTTAAGGAGGTGTTGCTGCAGAAGCCTCTGACGCACTTGGGAGGGGCGGGGCCTCGGGAAGTTCGCCGGGCGGGGCAGAGCAAATAGCTATGGTGCTTCTCAGCCCTGCGTTGAGAGACACCAGGTCTCTGTGTCCCACGGTAATTGCTGCAAGCAACGCTGAGAGAAACCCGTTTTGGATTTCCTCCTGGTGCCGGTCAGTCTCCCTTCTCTGGGTGTCTGTGGGACCTCCGAAACTCGCCTGGAACTGGAGTTCAGAGTCGCTGGGGGCTTGTGGCTCTCTCCGTTTTGGAAAGGAACCACGACCTCCGGTACCAGCCCTTCCCCGAGCCCGTGTGCGTGCCTTCATACCTCTGTACTTTGCTTCCGCCACTCCTCTGAGTCTCAGACTCTTCTCTGGTTGTAGGATTTTCACTCAGCCAGCCGTCCTGTGGGTGCAAGTGGTGTCCGTGTGTTCTTTTCGTGGTTTTTCTGAAATAGTTGTTCACAGCTGCATATACGGTGTCTACCCTATGCCGCCATCTTGTTTCTCCTTCTAGAATTGCTGTTTCTTTATTGATTTTTTGTCTATAAGATTTATAAAGTGATGTCACTGGGTATTAAGTTCCCTACTATGATTTTACTGTTGTTGATCTCCCCTTGATATGTTCTGGAAGTTATTTATTTTTTATGTATTTGGGTGCTCCTGCATTGGGTGCATATATGTTTACTAGAGTTATATTCTCTTGTTGTATTGATTTCTTTGGCATTATGAAGTGGCTTTCCTTATCTCTTGTTATGGCCTTCACTTTGAGGTCTATTTTGTCAGATATAAGTATTGCTACCCCAGCTTTTTATTCATTTTTCTTTGTCTGAAATATACTTTTCCATCCCTTCACTTTCAGTCAGCATGAGTCCCTTGTTCTGAGGTTAGTCTCTTGTATACAGCATATATATGGGTCATGTTTTCTTATCTATTCAGTATTCAGTCACCTGATGTCTTTTGATTGGAGCATTTAATCTATTTAAGATTGTTTTTTGATAGGTACTTGTTTGTTGCCATTTTTATTCTTTATGCCTATGTTCCTTCTTCCCTTCCCATTTCTTCTTTTTACAACAGTTTCTTTAGCATTTCTTGCATTACTGGTTTGGTGGTGATAAACTCATTTAGCCTTTTTTGTCTATGAAGCTCCTTATTTCACCTTCAATTTTGAATGATAGCCTTGCTGGATAGAATATTCTTGGATTCAGTCCCTTGCTTTGCATCACTGTGTGTGTGTGTGTGTGTGTGTATAATATTCCCTTCTGGCCTCATGTGTTTCTCTTGAGAAATTATTTGATATTTTAATGGGAGATCCCTTTTAGGTAACTCTCTGTCTCTCTCTTGCAGCCCTTGATATTCTCTCTTTTTCATTAATGATTGCCATTGTAACTACGATGTGCTTTGGCATGGGTCTTTTTGGATTCATCTTCTTTGGGACTCTGTTCTTTTGTGACCTTTTTTGTCCCCACATCAGGGAAGTTATTTTGTCATTTTTCTTCAAATGTGTTCCCTAATTCTTTTCCATCTTCTTGTCCTTTTGGATCCCCTATTAGAGGATCCAGTGCACAAAAAAGAGGCCCAGTGCACAAAAATTTGTGCACTCAGGGGGTGGGGGGGGCTCTGCCCAGCCTGTGCCCTCTCGCAGTCTGGGACTCCTCAAGGAATATCCACCTGCTGGCTTAGGCCTGCTCACCGGGCGATTGGGCCTAAGATGGCAGTCAGACATCACTCTGGCAGCCCGAAAGCCCTCAGGGGATGTCCACTTGCCAGCGGGGAGCAAGCCTAAGCTGCAGTCAGACAGCCTTAGCACTGCTGAGGAGGCTGGAGAGGTTCACACAACCACCGCTGCACTGGAAGCCGTCAGCCTCACTTGTGGCTGAGCAGAGCTCCCCCTGTGAGAGTGCACTGACCACCAAGGGCAGCTCCTGCATTGAACATCTGCCCTCTGGTGGTCAGTGTATGTCATAGTGACCAGTCATTCCCAGTGGTTCTGCTGTTAGGGTCAATGTGCATATTACCTCTTTATTGTATAGGATTATATAGGATACAGGCCTGATGCATGGATGGGGGCCAGCTGGTTTGCACTGAAGGGTGTCTCAGATCAGGGTGGAGTTGCTGCTGGGGTGCCTGGCCAGCGTGGGTGAGGGTCTGAGGGCCATTTTCAGGCTGGCCATATCCCCTTCAGGGAGTGGGGTCCTGCTGGGGTGCCTGGCCAGCCTGGGTGAGGGGCTGAGGGCGGTTTGCAGGCTGGCCACAGCTCCCATTGACCCAATGTCCCAGCAAGGCTGGCTGGAAGCAGGTTTCTGGGCTTTATTTATCTTCTATAATTGAAACTTTGTTGCCTTGATCGAAGGTCACAGCCTGCCTAGGCAGACAGTTTCCCCCATCGCTGGTGCAGCGA
Source organism: Murina feae (assembly GCA_004026665.1). Lineage (NCBI taxonomy): Eukaryota > Metazoa > Chordata > Mammalia > Chiroptera > Vespertilionidae > Murina > Murina feae. The sequence continues at coordinate 2,565 of PVJC01046424.1, forward strand.
AGCCTCCTGTTTGCTTTAATTCCATGGCTTCTATTATTGAAACTTTGTTGCCTTAGCAGAGGCCACAGCCGGCTGAGGTAGGCAGTTTCTCCATCACTGGTGCAATGAAGCCTCCTGTTTGCTCTAGTTCCGTGGCTGCCGGCAGCCATTATTAGCTGGGTTAATTTGCATATAGTCTCTCTGATTGGCTGGCAGGAGTGGTTTGGCTGGTGGGCATGGCTTAGTTGTAATGGAGTGGGGGTTAATTTGCATATTACTCTTTTATTAGATTAGATTGCTTCATTTCATGTTGTCCACAAACTTCCTTAAGCTCTTCTCCTGCTTTCTAATTTTTTCTCCATTTTGCTATTCAAATTGGGTGTGTTTTCTGCCTTGTCTTCTAACTCACTGATTTAGTGCTCTGCTTCTTCTAGTCTACAGTTGAAACCTTCCATTGTCACTATATCATTTTTTATTTCCTCTTGATTCTTAAATATCTTCATAATTCTCACATCCAGTTGGTTTAGGAGCTGTGTGACCCTTATTCTGAATTCTTTCTCTGACATATTGCTTGCTTAAATTTCATTTAGTTCCTTTTCTGGTGATTCCTCATTTTCTTTTCTTTGGAAGTTGTTTCTTTGTGTCCCCATTTTTGCTGTCTTTTTCTAGCACTGAACTCCCTATTTGGAGTTTAAGGGGTTGAAACCCCTCATGGTTCAGTGATCTGAGACTCACTAGACTGAAAGGTGTGTCTGCCTTGAGTTTTACACCTTTATTGTCTCTGCTCTGACTTTACACCCTTCTCCCTGGTTCTGATCCCTTAGTTGTCCACTTCAGATTCTTGGGGGTTGCAGGCAGCACATGCCCTGTTCCTCCCTGTGAGGGCCCAGAGCCCTCTGACATGCAATTCACTGTGCAGTCTCAGTACCCAATTCAGGATGGCAACCTATGACCCTCTGGTAGTGCACATGCAGAGCGGTCCTGTGATCTGTGTCTAGGCATACTGGGTCACACCAGAAGCTCTGACCTGGGCCAGGGATAGATTATGCACTGGGTGACAGCTCTGTCCACAACAGGTGGTGGAGCCAGTGCCAGGTGGAAGACTCTGTCCATGCTGGGGGCAGAGCACTCACCAGTCTGGAGGGTTGGGCAGGCAAGGGGTACCCCCAGAGTACCCTTAAACTCACAACATAGGGACTTGTAGCACGGGATCTGGGATGCTGGGTTTTGGTTTCAGTGAGGTGTTGCAGCTTGGGAGGTCTCTCTGGTGTACACTACCTGCAGACATCTGGGACCTGCAGAGGTGGTACTGTGCTGCTCATTTCCAGGGGATGCTGTGATTTCACATGTGTTATTACTGTAAATAGCCTTCTGCACCTGTCTGGGGTGCTATCCGAGTTTGGTCTACATGTTGGTATGGCTGCTCTCCATTGCTCTCCTCTGCAAGATGGCGTGGGTTCCATGCACCAGCCTGTGAGTGCCCATGGTAGTGGCAAGGGCTCCCTTCTAGGAAAGCCAGATCTTCCAGTCCACATGACTCTTGCAATGTCTAATTGTCCCTCACTGTCCTCCACTCTCACACCACACACATTTTGCTCATTCACTTACCAACACTTTCTTCCTCCCTGCCATCCTGTTGGCCACTATGTTTGAATCTTAGAGTATTTTTAAAAAGCTATTTTTGATGCAATTGTGTTTCAAAAATGTCCTGTTATCTTAGAAGTGTCTATAGTCCCATATCTTCCATTTCAGCCTGGTTTCTCTGAGTTTGAGGTTGACTTGGTCTTGCTTTGGTTGTATGTCTTTTAGTACAAGTTTATGTTCAAAATTTACACCTCTTCCTCATCTATGTTGCTGTCCTTTTTCTTGTGAACACTTGATTTTTAAATATAATTGCCTACAATCCTGTGATTATGGTAGTTGGCTTGTGGCTTACACTTTCAGAGTTGTTTTTTTCCTTTGCACTGTGCTGCAAAGCACTAAATGTTAACTTTGTTTCACTCTCTGTAGACTGGTTCTCTAAATGATGCTATTTAACCTATAGTGGTGATTTTTTCAACATGCTTCACATCCTAGACATTCAAATGAACTATATTCTTGTTTCAGGATAGAATCCAAATAGATTAATACTTTGAGATGATATTATATGAATGTTTTTTAGAAGAAGAGAAATTTGAACTTGTCATCACTATTAACTACAAAAGGGTGGCCATAAGGACAATTTCCAAGCTGTCAGTCTGCACTAGGTGTCCTGCATTGAAGTCCAATGTCCAATTATCTCCAGCCAGACTTAGATCAGTGTGACTGGGAGGAAACACAAGTGCCTGAAATACAACAGAAGTCTGATTATAGTGAACATAGAATGAATGCCAAGCCTCCAAGGATCCACTAAAACCTGTCCAAGTTGGCAGTTCACCTTACATTTTTCTGCATAGGATCAACCTTTGGCTCTCAGCAGTATTTGAACTAGAGATGAAAAACACAATCAGCCATGCCTTATCCATTTTAGAGTCTGTGTGCCATCCATGCTGCTGCATTTTTCCATGATGCCAAAGACAATTGCCCTTCTTTGTATGTTCTGATTACAATGACAGTTCTGTATTTGTGTGAGTCAACTTGAAATTTTATTTCTATTCACCCAACTTGCACACCAGCTCAGGCAAATTTTGTAGACTAATACATTTTACATATGTATTTTCTTTTCTGTTTTACCACTTAATGTGACCTTTGAGGAATGTGTCATAATTTCATTTTGGTTAAAAAGGGAAAGTGCTGGTCAAAAATTTTAGAGAGCACTATTGGACACATCTCAAAAAATTATCATGAATTGACCTGAGAGACAGCCATGGAATCCAACCTAGAGATATGGCTCATCTATGGCATTCCTAATCACAGTGATCATTTACCTCTCTTTTCTAATTCCAGGGCTGAGTTTCCCTTGGTGGATTTTATGAATTTCATTGGAAATGTTCAGAAAATCCAAGATAGATATGGAGTAGGTGGAAGCTACATACATCTTCTGGTGCCAAATCAAATATACAGAGAAATTATAAAGCAATCAACCTGTATAACTAACTGAAGGACAGCTGAACAGGAGTACTATAATTGAGGATTTATAGAAGAAGCCTCAAAGAGACTGGTAAGAAGGGATATGTGGAGAGGGTTGACACTTGCACCCAGGTGCAGTAGCTGAGAAACCAGAGGAATATCTCAACTGCAAAAAGATCTCTGAGGTTTCATGAGGTCTAAACCCCACACTGAAACCTTCAGAGCACAAGAGCTTAGAAGAGGAGCATCTGGCAGTGAAAATCAGCAAGGATTCTGTCCACTTGGAAGAGGAAGGAGTCTGCTAACATCCCAGATGTTCTTCTAAAGGGCAAACCCACAGGAGCTTTCTCTAGGTAGTAGGGCTCTGGTAGTAGGGCTCTGTTATCTCAGGGCACATGGGAATCATAGAAAGAAGATCTAGATGATATGGCTCTGGAAAAGACCTGGAGGGTTGACTACTGAGATCCTGGTCCTGAGTCAACTGCCAGGACTGCCCTCAAACACCATGTTATATGACCAGACAGTCTTATTCTTACAGCATCCGCTGGGAGAGTGCACTAACCTGGTCCTCCAAATAATGGTGACACCACCATGCCAACCTTGAGTCCATCAGAAAGAACTGTTTGCTGCACACAACAGGGACCTTTGTTAAGTTCTTTTTTTTTTCTGGAGAAACTATAGGCAGACACTTAGATAGTAATTTAACTGTGTGACTTTGGAATGGGGGCTAATCTTTCCCCTATTCTGTGTGTTTGGAAGGTGCCAACCCCAAGGAATACTCCCTTGATCTAATTTACCAAATTCTGGTGGCCTCATTCTATTAAGTTCAGTTATGCAAAGGGAAGGGAACACTGCTCAGACCTGGAAATTCAGAGTGCATCTTCCAAAGAATCACTTTTCAGGCTTTGATAGTGAGGCTGCAGAGCTACATGGGGGCATGTAGCTTGCTTCCTTCCCATGGGCCGGCACCATCCCCCATAGAAGACTGCTTTGATGTATTTTAACAACTCCCACTGGCCTAATCCTGTTACACTCAGTTTCATGGGGGAAAAGGAACAACTTTTCTCAGAGGTAAAGCATTTGAGTGTGTCTTCCTCAGAGGTTCCATTCTGGGGCTCTCACAGGCATGAGTAAAGAGCTAAAGGAAGGAGTTCAGCTCACCCACTTCCTGTGGTCCAGCCAGTGCCAGCACCAACAGAATGCTTTCTTGATCTGTTTGCACAAGTCATGGTGGTCCCACCATGCAGAGCTTACTTCTGCAATAGAGACACTTGGCTAAACCCAACCTGAACCTGTGGCATGCTCCTCTGGGGAGAGCTGGAGTTGAAGACTTCTAGCAGAGACTAAGTGGCACATCTCTGGAATAGGGGAAACAGTCTGCCCATTTAATGCCTGACAATGCTGCCCTCAAGTAGAAGATCCACTAGCCCCATCCTGCATACCTGGTAACCCAACCCCACCAAATGAGCCATGCAGAAGGGTCAGGGGATGCAGTCAGCTTGGGTACACTCTACAGTCTTTCTTCATAATATTCTAGAGGAACCCTGGGAAATTTAAGGGGTGGTGGAGTAGCCAACAGGTGGAGGGCAATCTTTTTTTTATTTACTCCTAGCTCAGAGCTGCAGGAAACTAACCCTTGTACACAGCCTGCCCCTCCCCCTTACACTGAGGCCAATTAGACACAGCCACAAAGAGTGAATAGTGTGATAGCCCCAGATGGGTAGCCCAAAGCTGGGTACACAAAATATCTGACATAGACCCGCACATGAACCCTGGCCTAGAAACTACAAAACCAGTGGTAGGCTTCAAACCACATCAGAGCTTGACCCAACTTCACACAAATGGCACAGACAAAGAGTGACTCTGAAAGACACCAGATCCTTCTTGGAACAACTATGCCTTAGGGAGAAGCCCCATGTGGAGCGGGCCTAAGCTGTTAGTCAGACATCCCCTGAGGGTTCCCAGGATGCCAGAGGGATGTCTGACTGCCATCTTAGGCCCAATCCTCCAGGGAGTAGACCTAAGCCATCAGTCGGACATCCTCCAAGGGGTTCTGGACTGTGAAATGGTGCAGGCCAGGCAGAGGGACCCTCCCTCCTAAGTGCATGAATTTTTTGCACTGGGCCTCCAGTTAAGTATAAAAACTCTACATCATAGAGGTACCAGAAGAAGTAAGTGAGCAAGGGATCAAAAAACCTGTTTGAAGAAATAATGGCTGAAAAATTTCTTAACCAGTTGAATAGAAAAGACAAACTATTTCAGGAAATACAGAGAATTCTAAACAAGCTGAACCAAAAAGACCCACATCAAGACACATCATAAATAAATGACAAAGCTGAAAGATAAAGAAGGAATCTTAAAAGCAAAGAGGCAATTAGTTACCTACAAGGGAAATTCCATAGGCTATCAGCTGATTTCTTAACAGAAACACTTCAAGCTGGAAGGTATTGGCACAAAATATTCAAAGTATTAAAAATAAAGACCTACAACAAACACTATGCTACCCAGCAAGGCTACCATTTAAAATTGAAGGTGAAATAATGAGCTTACCAGGCAAACAAACAAACAAAGCAAACAATTAAAGGAGTTCATTACTACCAAACTAATATTGTAAGAGATGTTAAAGGGCCTGCTTTAAGAAGAAGAAAAAAAAAAATAGAGAGGAACAAAATGGCAATAAATACATATCTGCCAATAATAACTTTAAATATAAACAGATTAAATGCTACAATCAAAAGATATGTGGTAGCAGAATAGATAAGAAAATATGCTCCATATATGTGTTGTCAACAAAAGACCCACTGCAGAGTAATAGATGTAGACAGCATGAAAGTGAAGGAAAAAACAAACAAACAAAAATGTCCATACAAATGGAAACCAAAAAAATCTGGGGTAGCAATACTTATATTACACAAAATAGACTTTGAAAAAAATGCTATAGTAAAAGACAAAGAAGGACACTACATAATGATAAAGGGAGCTATCCAACAAGTGGATATAATCTTGAAACATTTATGCATACAACATAGGAGCACCTACATATATAAAGCATATTCTGATGGACATAACAGGGGACATGAACATAAATACAGTCAGAGTACTAGATTTTAACATCCCATTGATGTTAATGAATGGAACTTACAGAAATAAAATTAATAAGAAAACAAGTCATTAAACACTAGATCATCAGGATTGAATTAATATCTTCAAAGCATTTCATCCCAAAGCAGCAGAATATACATTCTTTTCAAGAGTCAATGGAACATTTTCTAGGATATATCACATGGTAGGATACAAAACAAGTTCAATAAATTTAAGAAAATTGAAATTATATCAAGCAATTTCTTTGACCTAATTATATGAAACTAGAAACCAATCACAAGAAAAAAAGACAAAAACATGGAGGCTAAATTACATGTTATTAAGCAATGAAGGAGTTAACAATGAGATTAATGCAGAAATCAAAAGCTACCTGGAGACAAATGAAAATTAACAAACAACAAAGCCAAATCTATGGGACACAACAAAAGAAGTTTTAAGAGAAATTCATAGCATTTCAAGCCTACTTCAAGAAGCAAGAAAAACCTCAAATAAAAAAAAAAACATACACAACTAATCCTACACCTAAAAGAACTAGAAAAAGAACAACAAAATGCAATAAAGAACATAATGTACGGTTTCAACAATAGACTAGATGAAGCTGAGGACTGAATCAATGAGTTAGAAGACAAGGTAGAAAAAACACCAAAGCAGAGCAGCAACTGGGGACGGGGGAGGGAGTTAAATAGAAGAAGAAGAATCTAAGGGGGCTTTGGGACATGAAATGAACAACATCCACATAATAGGGGTATCAAAAGGAGATGAGGCTAAGCAAAGAATATAAAATTTTGAAGAAATGTTTGAAGAAATAATGACAGAAAACTTCCCTGATTTGGGGAAGAAAAAGTCCAAGAAGCATAGAGAGTACCAATCAAGATGAATCAAAAAAAGACCCACACCAAGACACATCATAATGAAAATGAAAAATCTAAACAACAAAGAAATAATTTTAAAGGCTGCAAGAGAGAAACAGAAAGTTACCTACAAGGGATCTCCAATTAGAGTATCAAATGGTTTCTCAAGAGAAACACTTAAGGCCAGAAGGGAATAGAATGAGGTATACAAAATGATGAAAATAGGGGGACTGAATTCAAGAATACTCTATACAGCAAGGTTATCATTCAAAATTGAAGGTCAGAAGCTTCATAGAGAAAAGAAAAAAAGGTTAATAAAATTTATTACCACCAAGCCAGCAATGCAAGAGATGCTAAAGTTACTGTTATATAAAGAAGAAATAGAAAGGGAGGATGGAACACAGGCATAAAAAATTAAAATGGCAACAAGTAAGTACTTATCAATAATAACCTTAAACATAAATGGATTAAATGTTCCAATCAAAAGACATTGGATGGCAAAATGGATTAGGAAACATGCCCCATATATATGCTGTCTACAACAGACCCATCTCATAGCAAGGGACTCATTGAAAGTGGAGGAATGGAAGAAACTCTTCAGACAAATGGAAATGAAAACAAAACAAAACACAGAAAAGGGCAGCAATACTTATATCTGACAAAATAAACCTCAATGTGAAGGCCATAAAAATTTATAATGAAGGCCACTTCATAATACAAAAGGAATCGATTAAGCAAGAGGCTATAATTTTAGTAAACGTATATGCACTGAATGCAGGAGCAAACACATAAAAAAACTTTTGGAAGATATCAGTGGAGATACCCACAGCAATACAATCATAGTAGGAGATTTTAGTACTCCACTGACATCACTGGATAAATATAGATGAAAAAACAACAAGGAAACAACAATTCTAAATGACTCACTAGATCAGATGTAACTAGTTGACAACTTCAGAAGATTTCACCCCAAAGCTACAGAAGATAACATTCTTCTCACGTTCACATGGGACATTTTCACAGATAGACCACATATTAGGACACAGGTTAAGTCTCCCTCATGTTCTTGAAACCAGTCCTGCACAATCCAAGCACCATGGCATGCCACATTTTCTTGTTGGAAGAAGCCATCTCCATTGGGATACGCCATCAATATGATAGGATGAACTTGATCAGCCACAATACTTAGGTAGGTATGTTGTGCTATTCAGACTATTATAATCTGGTCCTCTAGCAACTTCACTGTGAAATTATAGCTAATTTGCCTACAAACGTCAGGTGGTCATAATAATCTGTCCACAGAGTGTGTGTGTGTATACATATACATATACATATACATATACATATACATATACATATACATATGTATCCTATCTAATAAAAGAGTAATATGCAAATTAACTATCACTCCATGACAAAAATGGTGGTGCCCATAGCGGTGGGCTGGCCACGTCACCCTGGCAACATAAACCCAGCAAACATTACCTTGGCAACCTGTAAGAAGGTTGCACTGCCCTGGAGCAGGCCAGCACCACCAGCAGGCAGCCCGCAGCAGGGCTTACTTCCAGTCGCCACAGCAATCAGGAGCAAGAGAGCAAAAGCAAAGCAGCCAGCAGGCAGCCTGTAGCAAAGGCCTGCTTCTGGTTGCCACAGTGATCTGTGAGCAGGCAAGCATGGCTGGCAGGCAGCAAGCAGCAGGGCCAGTCTTACCCTAATCCCAAAACCAGATAAAAACAATAAAAAGAAAGAGAATTACATGCCAATATCCCTGATGAACATAGATGCTAAAGTTCTCAACAAAATATTAACAAATCAGATCCAGCAATACATTAGACAGTTCATACATCATGACCAAGTTGATTTATTCCAGTGATACAAGGCTGGTACAATATTTGCAAATCAATGTGATAAATCACATAAAGAAACTGAAAGGTAAAAACCACATGATCACATCAATTGATGCAGAAAAACATTTGACAAAATCCAACACCCTTTTCTGATAAAAATGCCTCAGAAAGTGGGAATAGAGAGATCATACCTCAAAATAATAAAAGCCTTCTATGACAAACCTAAAGACAACATCATACTCAATAGGCAAAATCTAAAACCATTCCCCTTAAAAACAGGAACAAGACAGGTCCACTTTTCACCACTCCTGTTCGACATATTACTGGAAGTGCTAGACATAGCAATCAGACAAGACGGAGAAGTAAAAAGCATCCAATGGGAAAGGAGGAAGTGAAACTGTCATTATTCATAGATGAAATAATATTATACATAGAAACTCCTAAAGACTTCATTAAAAAAAAACACAACTAGATTTAATAAATGAATTTGGAAGCAGAGCAGGTTATAAAATTCACACACAGAAATCTATGGAATTTTTATACACCAATAATGAACTTTCAGAAAAATAAACAAAAGAATAATCCCATTTCCCATTGCAACAAAAACTTAACATAATTAGGACTAAATTTAACCAATGAGTAAAATATCTGTACTCAGAAAACTACAGGACGTTGAAAAAGAGACAGAGGAAAATATACAGAAGTGAAAGAATATGCCATGTTCATGGATTGGTAGAGTCAACATCATTAAAATGGCCATACTACTCAAAGTAATCTATATATTAAATGAAATCCCTTTTAAAATACCAGTAGGATATTTCACAGACCTAGAGAAAATATTCCAAACATTTATATGGAATCAAAGAAGACCCCAAATACCCACAACAATTTGGAGAAAGAAGGACAAAGTTGGAGGGATCACATTGCCAGATAGCAAGTTATACTACAAAGCTACTGTACTCAGAATGGCCTGGTACTGGCACCAGAGCATGTATAGAGACCAATGGAAGGGTACAGAGATCCCAGAAATCAACCCAAACCAATATGCTCAATTAATATTTGAAAAGGAGGCAAGAACATACAATGGAGTCAAGACAGTCTCCTCAATAAATGATGTTAAGAAAATTGGACAGATTCATACAAAGAAATTAAATTAGACCACCAACTTAAACCATACATAAAAATAAGCTCATGCTGTAACCGGTTTGGCTCAGTGGACAGAGCGTCGGCCTGCAGACTGAAGGGTCCGGTCAAAGGCATGTACCTTGGTTGTGGGCACGCCCCGGTTGGGGGTGTGCAGGAGGCAGCTGATCGATGTTTCTCTCTCATCGATGTTTCTAACTTTCTATCCCTCTCCCTTCCTCTCTGTAAAAAATCAATAAAATATATTTAAAAAATAAGCTCAACAGGGATAAAAGTCTTAAATGTAAGATGTGAAACCATAGACATCCTAGAAAAAAACATTGGTAGCAAAATCTCAGATATTTTTCATATCAATATGTTTAAGGATAACTAAGGAGACAATGATAACTAAGGAGAAAATAAACAAATGGAACCACATCAAAATAAGAACCTTCGGCACAGCAAAAAAAAAACCATCGACAAAATAACAAGAGAGCCCACTGCATGAGAGAAAATATTTTCCAATGACACATCTGATAAAAACTTAACCTTAAAAATTTATAGGAAACTCATACAACTTAACAAAAGGAAGATAAAAAATCCAATTAAAAAAGGGCAAGCCCTAACCGGTTTGGCTCAGTGGATAAAGTGTCAGTCTGCAGACTGAAGAGTCCCAGGTTCAATTCCAGTCAAGGGCCTATACCTTGGTTGTGGGCACATCCCCAGTAGGAGGTGTGCAGGAGGCAGCTGATTGATGTTTCTCTCATTGATGTTTCTTTTTTTATTTTTCCTTTTTTTTTTTT
>PVJC01046425.1:0-13315 GCA_004026665.1 Murina feae
GTGGACTGACAATTTTCGGGGGTTAAGGGTGTTGGGGATGCGTGAAGAGACTGGACAATAATTGTACACCTATGGATGAGGACAATGGGGGGGCAAGGTCAGAGGTTGGGGTGGGAATTGGGAGGAGGGGAGCTATGGGGGAAAAAAGAGGAACAACTGTAATAATCTGAACAATAAAGATAAATTAAAAAAAAAAAAACAAAAAAAAACAACTTTCTATCATTTTGCCCGTGACATGGTGCTCAAACTGAAATAACCAGATTTAATCGCTTTGGTGCCACTGAGGTTGTGGGAAGGGAGGAGCCAACATAACCAAGAACTTACCCAAATCTCCAGGCACTGCCGCCTCCTCCACAGCAATCACGCAGGGCCAGCCAGGTCTGGGACCCTGTCACAGGGCCATGTTCTACAGCCACATGCCTTTGCTGCTAGCAGCTGCCCGCCCCGCTCCTGCCTGCCTGTCAGAGCCCTAGTCATCCTCACTAATCAACGTCTCCTTTCTAAAGCCTTCCTCACTTCTCCAGCAGGAGCACGCACGCCCTCCAGGCAGCCTTAGGTGTCCTCTTCTCTGCTCTTACTACTCTCTGAACAAATCCTTCCACAGACTTTGCGACCTCGTTTGCCTAGAAACACAAATGGCCAACTATTACACTCCACCTCTCCAATTATTTTGTGACCTTGGATAAACGTTCTCAACCTCTCCAATTCTCCGTCTCCTCACCTGTAAGTCACTTGTGCTTCATACACTTGTTGAGGAGGAAGAGATGAAATCGTGCGCAGAAAGCACTTAGCACAATGCCAGGCACACAGCAGGTGCCCACGGCAGAGTAGCCATTATTTTTTTAAAAATATATTTTGATTTTTCACAGAGAGGAAGGGAGAGTGATAGAGAGTTAGAAACATCGATGAGAGAGACATCGATTAGCTGTCTCCTGCACACCCACTACTGGGGATGTGCCCGCAACCAAGTACATGCCCTTGACCAGAATCGAACCTGGGACCTTTCAGTCCCCAGGCTGATGCTCTATCCACTGAGCCACCGATTAGGGCAGAGTAGTCATTATTACGCTGAATGAGCAGAGGCCAGGGTCAGTGGGTACAGACCATATGAAATTGAGGAGAGAGCCAGGGGAGGCTCCCGAGCGAACTACTCGGAGACTCGCGCTTAGCTCTGGCTATCATTACAAGAGGCATTTCAGAGGGCACCATCAGAGGGAGATTTAAGTTGTGCAAGTGTCAGCTGACCTCTTATGCTTCACAGCTCCCGCCAACAGCTTTGCCTGGGAGAACTTGTTCTTGGTTTCCATGGGTTTCATGGGCACTTTCTTCTCCACTTCCTTCTTGTTTTCTGGAAAACTTCCAACCTTGTTGAGATTACTGTGAGTTACAGGTTAAGGGTCAAACTAAGCGAATGGAAGAGCTGTGCCAGAACAATGACAAACTGAGAAGGAATGCAAGTCTAACCCACCAGCACTCTGACTCTGCCAAGTAATGTTTAGCTTATGATAGGAAAAAGCCCTCGCCTTTAGTCTGCCAGTCAAATCCAGCTGATTGCAAGAGAAATGGAGGTGAGCACAGAGGAAGATGGCAAATCAAGCATAAAATAATACAGGCAAGGGAACTTTCCCGATTCTCTACGAAAATCTGAGTACAGCCAGAAAACCTGCTACTACTGAAGACATACTCGAAATCATGCTCGCTGGGGAAAACAAAATCTTAATATAAATGCAACAGAAAAAAATATGGCTTCCCTGAAAACGTTTGCTTTTCCAATTTCGCAGAATGTCCTATGACTATTAATGGCATCAATCTTAGGCACGACGGAGACTACCTCCTACTCTGCTGGTGCAAGGCAACATCAAAACCACTGAAGTTCTTTCAAACACAGAGTCTGCGTGTCAATCAGTCACCACCCCCTCTCCTGTCACAAGCCTCCTGAATGCGGACCTCCAGAGGCCCAGGGACCAGTTTGAAATCCTCCCTCAAGTGATTTTAACGAGAACCCCCTGTGCATGCACAACACAACCCAAGAACCAAAAAGTTGAAATTTGAAGCATAACCAGTTCCTCGCAGCACCGCTTTTTTCATGCTGATGTCAATCTCTGGCTTTCAAGATCTGTCACTTTCTTTTGTTCTCTCTACCTGCCTCCTGTCCACCTTCCCTTTCATTCTCTCACAACCTGTTATGCAATCGATGAGCATTCCAACAGGGTGCCGCTTCTTCCTTAAGACGCGGTGGAGCCCTCTTGGAGCAACAGTGACATCTAGTGCCCACGGAACCTGAGAAGCATATATTATCAACCCCAAGAGGTGGGGATGAGGGTGTAAGGTCTACGCTGTTTGTCTTTAAACAATGGAGAATACAGGGTACCAGAAGTAAGGAAAGTCTAAGTCTGATCACTTTCCAGGCACTATCTGTTCTTATGAACACCAGTTACCTTAACCATTTGCAATATTCAATGGGGATTATGCGCATAGCTCAATACTACTGTGAGTTTCATCAGTTTCATGTTTTTAAGGTCATTATGGGAACAGACGGGATATTAATACGAAATGTTCATCCTTTTTAAGAATAAAAATGGAGAGAGAAACATCCATCGGGTGCCTCCCGAATACACCAAGGCCGGGGATTGAACCCACAACCCAGGTATGTGCCCTGACTAGTAACTGAACCCTAAACCTTTCAAGGCACGTGAGGACACTCCAACTGACCAAGCCACCTGGCCAGGACTGTTACTGTAATTTTTAAGTGCATTAATAAACAGTTTAAATTTATAAAATAAAAATTAAAATAAAATAAAAATGAGCCCTAGGCCGTTTAGCTCAGTGGATAAGAGTGTTGGCTTGAGAACTAATGGGTCCCAGGTTCGATTCCTGGACAGGGCACATGCCCAGTTTGTGGGACTCGATCCCCAATGGGGGGGGGGGTGAAAAGGAGGCAGTGGATCAATGATTCTCTGTCATCATTGATGTTTCTCTCTCTCTCTCTCTCTCTCCCTCCCTCCCTTTCTGATATCAATAAAAATATATTTTAAAAAGTAAGAGCATAACCCAGAGACACAGACAATAGGGTGGTGAAGGCTTGTAGGGGGGGAATGAGGGAGGACAATGGGGGGAAAAGGGGACATATGTAATTCTTTCACAATAAAGATTTATGTTTTTAAAAAAGAATAAAAATGAAACAGATTTTATCTTTCTAGAATAGAATGCCAAAAACCATGAGCATGCTCTGATTTTTCCCTACAACTCCAACATTAAGGAATAGAAATTCAAAGAAAATTATGAATATTAAATGTTGAAAAATAAAACAAATTCAAGTTAACACAATGTATGTACTCATGTATTTATAATACCAGGATGAAGACAAAAAAACAAAATAAAAAAAACAACACTTAATTTTTTATTCTTTTAAAGTGAAGAAAAGTGTTCATTTTTCCTTTTGCGGGAGGCGGGGAAGATGGGAGGAAGGTGGTGATATTATTTTTGATCCATATCCAAAGCATAAGCAATTTTTCCCCATAAGCCCCTCTCCTATAAAATGCTTTAAATACACAAACACACCTCGAAACTCTCAAGGAACTCATTAAAAGGCATTTTTTTAAAAATTACAATTCTTAACATATAATGTGGCTAAAGGAAACTAGAGGTCTGCTGTTGACATGGCTCAAACACAGCTTATCTGTGTTCACGAGCATCACATTATAAGATGTGTCACATTATAAAGGCCGGTTAAAGCCAAGAGCCAAGAGCTTCCATGAGCAAATGTCGAGTCCTCTTATTCCCACCTCACCATGTCTGTGGCGACAGTCACCCTTGGGGTTCGTGCACACGCCCCGGTGAGCTGGAAGGATTGCTTTTCCTCCGTTTTTCTAAACCGTCAGAACTCTCCAAGTTTCTGACGAAAGCCAGTACCCCTGGGGCCTCGCCAACGTGGCTGTGATGTCACCAGGAAAGGACGCTGCTGCCCTGTTCATTCTTCCCTTTGAGTTGTGTACGTGCTGATATTGTTTTGCAGGCCGTGCGCATTGGGTTCTATGGGAGAAAGTGTGCAAACATTCCTAGGGATCTGGTTTAAATCAAGGGCCTCTCATCCATAACCAACACCGCTTCTCAGAATGCTGCTTTGGGAGGCCCTGGGTCTTACTTGCTAGCCTACCAAAGCAAGCACACAAAACAGGACCATTCGCGTGAGACGTGTAATTAATGTCTTTCCTCAGAGGAAAAGGCCAGGTGCCTGAAATAATGCCACACACACGTCTGCCCATGTCTGCAAACCTCGATGCACACTGTTCTGGGGTCAGCAGAGGGGAGCTCCCAAATAATCAGTCTCAATCCTACAGTTGGGACTGAGGAGTAACTTTCCATCAACTCCTATCTTATCACATCGGAAAGCCACTAGGAGACCTAGGATGGGAAGCCAGGTCTTTTGCTACCAATTAAGAGCAGGTTTTGTGACACCACGCTGCCACCTTATTTCAAGCACCGTCACCTTGATTTAAACCAAATCCCTAGGAATTTTTGCACACTTTCTCCCACATAACTCTTTAATAGAACCCATGGTACACTGCCTGCAAAAAAAATCAACACACAGCACAGTCATATCACACTCAGAAGTAAAGCCTGTTCAATCACACTGGTGAAGTTATTCAACGTATAAGCTTTGAATTATTCAAATAAGACTTCTCATAGGAGGCCTGGCCGGCATGGCTCGGTGGCTGAGCACTGACCTATGAATCAGGAGGTCACGGTTCGATTCTCAGTCAGGGCACATGCCCAGATTTCGGGCTCAATCCCCAGTGTGGGGTGTGCAGGAGGAAGCCAATCAATGATTCACTCTCATCGCCGATGTTTCTCTCTCTCTCTCCCTACCTCCTTCCCTCTCTGTAATCAATTAAAAAAAAAATTTTTTTAAAAGAAACCAACCCTCTTCCCTTAAAAAAAAAAATTCTCATAGGAGAAAAAAGACTAGGGTGGTCTTATTAACCTCTCCTATGAGTCATTCGTTACTTTATCCAAATATATACCAACAACCACTCCATGCCAGGCACTGAGAAACCAGGGGTGGCCACGTCCCTGTTCTTGTAAAGCTTACTTTACCTTCCAGCAGGGGAGAGGCAAACAAACCAAGACGTCCAGGTTGTGATAAGTACTATTGCAAATGACATTATAGACAGTGATGGGAGGGGGTGCAATTTTAGGTGGGCTGCTTAGGGCAAGTCTCTATTAGGAAGGGAGATGTGAACTGAGATTTGAGGGCCATAAAACGAGCCTTGTAAAATCTGAGGGCCGAGCATTCGTGGCCAGGAATAACAAAAGCCTCCGGATGAAAACACAAAGTTCAGTGAGAGGAACATAAGGCCAGTGGGCTGCAGCACAGCGAACACTAGGAAGAGCGGGTTCCGATGCAATGGGGAGGTGAGCTGCCTAAATACTGCCGAGCCCTGCAGGGCCTGGTAAGAATGTAGACTTAAGTTTAGATGCAACAGGAGGCCACTAGTGTTCAAACAGTAAAGTGACATAGTCCCACGCAGGTTTTCAAATGTCCCTGAGAAATGACTGTTGGGGACGAGAGAAGCAGCTGAGGCTAAGTGGATGGCCACAGCAGTCCAGAGAAGAGTCGAGGACGACTGCAATGGCAGTACAGACAGCAAGAACTACACAGATTTGGGGCACATTTTGGAGGAAATTTTTGACCTAAGTACCTGGAGGTATAGGAGTACCGTTACTGAGATTGGGAAGACCAGAAAAAGAAGAGATTTTTTGGGGGGTGGGGGTGGGGGGGGGTAAGGGTGGGCGGGGGCAGTATGACAAGGGTGGGGCTGTGAGGCATGGAATTAAGAATTTTGATTTAATCAAGTTACCTTTGGGATGTCTATTAGGACATTCCAGTGGAATGTTAAAAAGGTAATACTGAGCCAAAGCAGTCCTCTTTGTTGCTGCCTCTACTCCTCTATGGGGACAGACCAGGGAAAGTTACTAAGGACACAAGAAAGTTGCTAAACATTTTATTTTAAAACTCAGAAGCCAGTTTTTCCCCTAGATGAGCTTTACTGCATAGCCCATCCGTCTCAGAGCCTAATCTCAAAAGGCAAGAACACTCTGGTAGTGATTATTAGGATTTAGGCCTTTTAGTTAATTCTAAAGGATTTGAACTTTTGATTCAACAGATTGTAACATGCAATGTAACTCCGTAAATCAGTACCGGTTAGTGATTCAGTCATCAAAATATCACCATTGGTAGGGCCGTCGTGGCTCAATGGCTGAGCATTGACCTATGAACCAGGAGATCATGGTTCGATTCTTGGTCAGGGCACATTGCCCAGGTTGCGGGCTCCAGTAGGGGGCGTGCAGGAGGCAGCCGATCAATGATTCTCTCTCATCATTGATGTTCCTCTCTCCCCCTCCCTTCCTCTCTGAAATCGATAAAAGTAAAGACCTTCATTCTGTTTATCAAGAAACCAAAATTGTAGATGTTGATGGGAAAACTGCCACCTTCTCTCAAAGTACAAAGGATATTCTGTATTCCTTCAGTTCTTTCAGTTCTTCTTCTCTTCGTTGCTTCTCTATTAATTCCTGCTGCCGAGAAACCTCATCAAGGAAGTTGGTCTCATCTTCATCTAAGCCTCTTACCATGTTTTCTGAGGAAATAATTTAAAAAGGAACACTTAGCAGGCTTAAGGGAAAACACAGGCAGATAAGAGTTTTCCTTTTCCTCTTTTTTAATAACAGGCAGATCCTGCAGGGGATTCGAGGAAGGATTCTGTAAACACCATGGCTTTGGAATAGATAGCAGGGCATAAAATCAAGGCATTTCTCCCATTACTAGATATTAGCATAGAATGAAAATGGGCATCTTGAGCTCTAAACGAAATGCTCAATGTGCTCTAGAAGGCAGAAGTTTTCTCTTTCCCAGCAAACAAGCGTTCAGAGACTAGCTAATCCCAATTCCGTGGCTACTTAGAAAAAGTGCTGCATGAGGTAAACGTGCATCACAAAGCCCTTGTGGAGGCCCTCGGACTCCGTGTTTCCTGAAGCTTACTGAATTTGAACTGCTCCTCATACTCCTGCTGCTTCCTGTCCTTCTGTTCCTGTAGCCTTTCATACAGAGACCGCGGGTCATACACCTCCTCTGGACATTCTGAAAGGAAGAGGAAAGGAGAGAAAGGGGGAGGAAGAAGAAAGAGGGGGATTACATATTTTAGAACTCTTTCATATTAGTTGGGAATCACAAAGGATTATAAAGGTCAAGTCAAGTCCCTGCATGAGCTGAGGGCAAGGATGACACAAAAATAGTCCAAAGTCCATAGCTTCCCTTTGGAGCTCAGAGCCAACTGTCCATGTCAATGTCTCAGTTGTTCGGATCCTGGACCCACCTGTCTAGATAGAACAGACTAGCAGAATCTCCTGAAGACAGTGGGGTAGAGTGAAAAGGGCAAGGGCATGATTAACCTGCCTCTGCTTCCCGCTGTGGAGTCCTTCACCCCTCGGAGCCTCCGTTCCTCTACTCCAAAGGGAAGACACTGGTACCTCCTTTGCAGGCCTGCTGTGAGGATTAAGACCGTTATGTTGATGGCCAACTGTAAGCCCATATATATACCTTTTGGATCTTCAGGTTTTCGAACTTTCTCCCATTCCTCTTGCCTCCTTTTGCGCCGTTCATCTAGCTCTGCCTCGGTCACAAACCTCTTTTTGATAACAAGGTTCCCATCATCTCCTCCATCCATAATGGAACAATCAGTCTATGGGAAACAAACAAAATACTTCAAGTGAGAACTGCAATTAAAATTCCACAGAGAAACAAGGAGCTCTGGCGCTCTCACCCAGCAATGGACTACCTCAACATTCCCTCTGACCCTGAATTGAAGAAATCCTCTGAGAGTTTAATTTATAGGTCATTGATGAAAACACTTGATTACATTTTCCCTAATGTGAAGTAGTTTTAACAATTCTAAGTTACCTACAAAGTCAGCAAGAGGATCTGGAATAATTCTCATTCCATGCTACTCCACAGTAAATCTTACACTGCAAATATTTTTGCCTCTCTAATCTAGATCAATTAGCCTCCTGGCCACCCTTTTTCCCAGTTTGAATTGTCCTTTATTTCTGTAACATCGGACTTGTTCTTCCTTGAAATTCCTGTTTCAGAGCCATCACACTACCTCAATTCACCTGTTCTTATTTTCAAGTAGGTTCAAAATGGAAAAACTCAGCTCTTCAGGGAGCTTTAGAGGAAAGTGATCTGCCTAGAGGCACACAAAACATGAATGGAGAAAGCGAGACTAGAAGGACCCAGACGTCCCAACTTCAGATTCAGTGCATTCTGCATTACACTCAACTCCTCCTTCATCTCTTTCCTGAAATCCCATATCTGTGTCACTTAAGTTTCTATCTTCAATCCTTCTGTTTTCTCATTCCCACGATGACCTCACCCACTTTATGATTTCTTGATGCAGACGACTTCCAAATCCCAAGCTATGCACCTCCACCTGAAATTCTCAGAAAGGAGAGGGGAAGAGAATAAAGCTACAGAGGAGGGTGCCTTACTCCTTTTAAACAAAAATTTTCTGCTTTTCTTTGCTGGTGCCTTTCCTTCTGAAGAACTGTTTTGTGTGCTCTTCACAGAATCACACGTGGCAAGGAAGCACGCATTCCGCACTACTGGCACATCGATTCAATGTCCCTTTCAAGTTGATCCCTAAGAGCCAAAACTATACGTCTACTGGTAGCATGAAAATAACGTAGCAACCATTTACTGAGCTCCATCGTGTACTGACAGCTTGTTAAGTATATTACCTCATTTACACTCCCAATGACCCTATGAGAAATAGATCTCTTTACTGAGGAAGAAATTGCGGCCCAGAGTTAGGTCAGTTGTCTAAGGTGATAAAGCTGGTGGATGGTAGAACTGAAAATGAAATCCAGGCCTGACATCAAAAATGCATACCCACGTCACCCGCCCCCCCTCCAGAAACCCGGGCTCCTGGCTGAAAAGGACATGTCAGCTTCAGCTTTCTTCCTAAATCAAATTCCGGTGCTGAGAATGTTCTTGCAACATTTTTCTTTAACAAAGATGGAAAAGAAAACTGAGAAAATAAATCCAAACATTCAGAACAAGAGAGTAATTTCAGCCTAAATCCCACTGTTACTGAAGTTCAGTTTAGCGTAACAATGAGAGATTTTTTGTTGTTGGAAATTTACTAGAAAGAAAACGGAATCAATTGACAGAAGCTGTTGCTCCCACCGAGAGACCACAGCCTGGACACTTCCGATTTTGCATCGCTCCATCTCTCCTCCCAGAAGCCTGTTACAGAAACAGTCTCTGGGAACATGCCAAACATCCCTCCATTCCGCAGAATGACCTCTTGTGAAACAGGAGCCAGCATTTTCTTAAACATTCCTGGCAGAGACAATGCCAGCTATGACTGACTCTAATGGATGAGAGACGTAGGAGACCCTCAGTTTCCCCCTCCTCACCCTCTGTTAGCTGTCGCTCTCCTCTCTCACCCTATACTGGCAGTCTGGTTTCTTCCCCTCACCCTTATTTCCTGGTAAATAACTCACAGTGGGATGGGTCCTTATCACCCACCTAATCTGATTCTCCATCTGGTATCTGAGATTTTCATCTAACTCATATTTAAAAACTTCAAGATGGACCACCACAATTCCTCCTTGAGCAGACCTAATAAATAGTATAGTTCTTCCTTAAACTCAAACCTGACTCCCTACAAATTCTACACATTGGTTAGATACTCCGGGAAATAAACAAAAGGAGCCAAATCTTTTTTCAAATGACATTACTTCAGCCCTTTGAAGACAACGCCCATGTTCCTCCTATTATATCACTCTTCTGGGCCAAACATCCCTAGTACCTTTACTCTTGTAAGTGGAGAAAAATAACAGTGTCTCAAAGCAGTGACTTACTTTATCAGGTTGCATATGATTTAAACCTGGGAAATAATTATTAGAATCTGGTAATGCCACTGGCATCTCTACTCTCATGGTACATTTTTAAAAATGAAAATCTATTCCTGTATAACAAAAGGCTAATATGCAAATTAACCAAATGGTGGAAGAACTGGTTGCTATGACGTGCACTGACCACCAGTGGGCAGATGCTCAATGCAGGAGCTGCCCCTGGTTGTCAGTGTGCTCCCACAGGGGGAACTCCACCCAGCCAGAAGCCTCCGCAGCAGCACTAAGGATATCTGACTGTTGGACATCCCTTGAGGGCTCCCGGACTACAAGAGGGCACAAGTCAGGCTGAGGGACACCCTGCCCCACCCAGTGCACGAATTACATGTAGCAAGCCTCTAGTATATATATAAAAGGCTAAGTGACCGACCATAGGTCCATCTGACCATCCCATACATATGATGTGCACTGGCAATTTAAAAATAAATGTTTGTTCGTGCATGCATGATACATATAAAGTTCTCAGAATGGTTATTATTGAAATCTCCTGTGAAATGATTTGTAATGGATCTATTATTGAAGCTACCTTTGGAAATAGTATATCTATAGATAATATTAAAAATATATCTAAACATGCGATTCTTTGTCCTAAAACTGAACACTAAAAGAGAAGACACTACCTTCATTTAACTTTAACAAAAACTCTAGACAGAGTAGGAATATTCCTACCTGAACCTGTTTTTGGACATGGTCAGTTATATGTTGCTTTCTCTCGAGTTCGAAGAACGTGTTATGTTAAAGCTGTAAATACTTCATCACAAGGGAAATTAGTTAAGTACTCTGACAGTGTTTTTACTCTTAATGTGGTATACAGGGAGATATTAGAATAAGTTTCATCAATTTATCAGTCATTGTTTTTATCAATATTGTTTTTATATGTGAGTTTTTATGTCATGTTTTCATTGTTTATTTATTAATCAATTTATATATTATTTTCATATACATTTTACTAATTTTCTTTCATCTCTGACACTTCTATTATAGAGAAAGGGCGAATAGTGACATTTCTTCTAATTAAATTCCTTTCAATGTGCATGAGTCCATACACTGGGGCCACTAGATTTACACATTAATACTGAAAAAAATCGTCCAAAAGGCCAAAATAAAATATAGAATCTTACATGCTTTCGTCTAATTTAAGAATTCAGACACTCTTAAAATTTATTCTTATAACTCAAAATTAAGAGGAAAATCATTTATTTCAAGACCTGCTGAGTTTCTGGAAAGAGAAGACACTACCTTCATTTAACTTTAACAAAGATCACTGAAACTCAAGGACAAAGCCTTCAGGATCCTTGTCAAAAAGGATTTGAACTTGAAACAGAAACTCTAGAGCAGCGAATTTCAACCAGTGTGCCACAAGAATTTTTAAAACATGCAATCTCTGACTAGTTCAGGGGCACTGACTTCTTTTCTCTAGACTGTCAAACAAAAAAATGACAGTAGCCAACACAACAGCTGTCCAGTGTGAATGAATCAAAATTATACCTGTTTTTTTGTCAGATGAACAAAAAATATATTTTTTGGTGTACTGCAGAATTTTAGTAGTTTATGTGGGCCATGAGATGAAAAAGGTTGAAAATTGATGTTCTAGAGAAGTAAGGATCTTCCCAAGAAATTCTTACTCTTTTTCCTCAATATCTTTCTTGTGTTAGAATTCAACTTCTACCCAAAGAGTTGAGTCTGTGCTGTTACCCATCTTTCACACATAGACACAAAATCAGGAATCACAGTTGGTTAACGAAAATAAGACAAAAGCACAAACAAAACAGTCAGCCCTAGCTGGTCTGGCTCAGTGGTTAGAGTGTCAGCCTGAGGACTGGAGGGTCCTGGGTTTGATTCCAGTCAAGGGCACATGCCTGGGCTGCGGGCTCAATCTCCAGGAGGGGGTATGCAGGTGGCAGCTGATCAATGATTCTCTCTCGTTGGTGTTTCTATCTCTCTCTCCCTTTATATCAATAAAAAATATATATACATATATATACATATATATACATAAACACAGCCAGTCAAAACTAATGAATACTTATGAAAGTCTGCTCTTTAAAGCTTGTATTATAATCCTGACATTCTCTTGATTCCAAAACAAAGCTAGGTGGCCACAACAAATTATGATGAACTTGTGCGTTTAAAAGAGACAAGACTAAAACACAGATTGCTTTATCCATCTCTTCCTTCAACCTGCATCCCTTCTGTAGGTCCTCATTCCCTGGCCCATCACTACTGTTCCCTCTTTGCATTCAATATAGCCTTCTGGCTAATTAATCTGGCCATCTGCTATACTTGGAGAGGTCAGTACATGCTCATGAACAAGTGACCATACTCCTGAATATTTTGAATATTCTTTCTCCAGAAATATGCAGGTCTTTTCAGAATTCAAAACTTCACTGTCAATAAGTACTGCCAAGAAATAAGCTTAACTTCACTACAACCCAATGTAACTACAATAAATCTATAGCGCGTACCTTCTTTTGCCATCTTCTTACCAAGAGGGAGTGCAGGTCATGATAAAGAGTCTAGAAGACCCTAAAATCAAGAGACTGTGGTTTGAAACCTAGTTCTGCCACTTACCCATTGTATGACCCTGGGCAAGTCACTTAACTCCTGAGCCTTAGTTTCCTCACCCCCACAACTGCACTCACCAAAGGGGACTAAAAGAATATTGCGCAACATAAATCTTCTGTGAGAATAAACAGATAATTCATGTAAAGCACTTCAGTGTTTGGCACTTGCTTAAAGATGCTCTGAAAGGTCTGCCATTACTACAAAGCACTACGCTAAGCTCTGGACAGAGGGTGGGAGTGAGAGAAATCCTGTATGCACTCACAGGGGAGACATAAATAAATCAGTGACTAATCAAGACACCTGGAGTGGGGAAGGGATCACATCAAATCGAGCGGAATGAGACACACACCTAACACTCCCTTTTTCTTCACTTTCTTATATAAGTTCTATTGTTTCTACTCCCTAAAGACCTCTTTTTAATCCACTCTCTCCTTCCTTTTTCTTTAAGAGAAGAATCCTTTCCTTTCTAATCTATTCCTATCAAGGCCTCCTCCTGCATGGACTACTGCAAGAGCATTTCAGTAGTCTCCCTGCTTCTACTTCCAGTCCTATCACAGCCATCTATACCTCTACTACAGTACTTATCCATCCATGTATACCACAGCACTTATCCATCCATGTATACCACAGCACTTATCCATCCATGTATACCACAGCACTTATCCATCCATGTATACCACAGCACTTATCCATCCATGTATACCACAGCACTTATCCATCCATGTATACCACAGCACTTATCCATCCATGTATACCACAGCACTTATCCATCCATGTA
>PVJC01046426.1:0-13333 GCA_004026665.1 Murina feae
TTTTTTCTCTCTTATCTTTTTATCTCTCTTCAATATCATTTATGCTCTCTTTTCTCTCCCCTAACTCTCTTTTCTCAGGTGGTCACTTATGGTGGGGTTATTGAAGTCATGAGTATATTTTTGCTTGGTTCATTTCTGTTGTGTCTTGTTGAGGTGAGTTTTATCCTGTCTGTTTAGGTGCTAGAGAGCAAGCCTCATAACCAGATACCTGGAGAGAAAACTCCATCCATGAATGGGTCAATAACACCCCAGACCCAATTATAGAGGTAGGAAGAAGGCAGCACTGAGGGAGAGAGCATGAGTGAATGAAGGAGCAAAGGAAGAGTGTGTGGTCATGTGGTGTATGTGTGTGTGTGTGTGTGTGTGTGTATATGTGAGTGAGGCAGAGTTAGATCATGCAAGACCTCCGGGGGCAGGCTAACCAGGCTTGCCTAATTAGGCAGCCTCTGCTACCATTGTAAACAATACCAGAAGGCCAGCTCATCATCAAAGTCTAGCCTTTTCAAAGGGGAGAGCTACTGTAACTGGGAACCCAGCCTCAGCTCCACCCATCTGAGTGCCCTCAGATAACACCTGGGACTCTGCAGCCACCCCTGCCAGGGACCTGCTACCACAGCCAATGAGTCTCCAGCCACCCTGGGCGCAGCCTCCTGTGAGTTTTGAAGTGTGTCCTCTCTGACTGGCTCAACACTTTAGCCCAGGGCACTGCAAACATGCGAGCAGCAGACACGTGAGCAGCACCCCCTTTGTGAGAAGCCACACAAGCAGCCCGCCCATGATTGAGGAACGGCAGTCCCACATGGCCTGCCCCTATCCAAGGAGCAGTGGCTAAGCAGCCTGCACCCTGAATCTATCTGATGAGCAACAGCTGAGTGAGCAGCCCATCCCTGTCCAAGGAACAGCAGCCACACATGCAGCTCCTGCCTGAGAAGCAGCAGCGATGCAAGCAGCCTGTCCCCAACCTGAGGAGTGGCAGCTGTGTAAGCAGCCCAAACCTGTATGAGGAGTAGTAGCCCTGTAAGCAACCTGCCCTTGTCCAAGAAGTGGCAGCCTCATGAGCAGCCTGCCCCATTTGAGGAACTGCAGCTGTATGCAGTCAGCCCTGATCCAAAGAGCAGAAGCCACATGAGCAGTCTGCCCCCTTCCAAGGAGCAGCAGCCATGCTCAGCCCACCTTCTTCTGAGGAGCAGCAGCAGCCTCGTGATCATCCCATCCCTGTCCAAGGATCAGCAGCTGTGTGAGCAGCCTCCCCGACCAGCTAAAGGAGACACCACTGCTGCGAACAACACCCACCAGAGGAGCCACTGCCAACTGAGGAGCAGCCACTTCTGTGACCAACCAAGAAGCAACCACAGCCTGAGGAGCCACTGCACGACTTGACATCTAGATCAATCACTGAGACCAAAAATGTGTAAACAAAGAAACCCCAAATGAAAGAAAAGGATGAATCACCGAAAAAGCAGCTAAGTGAAACAGAGGCATGCAATATGTCAGAAAAAAGAATTCAGAATAAAGGTCATACAGTTCATAAACCAGATGGAGGAAAAAATAAACAACTTATGTAAGAATCAAGAATAAATGGATGAAAAAAATCAATAACTTCTGTAAAAATCAGGAAGAAATGAAGAGTGATATAGCTTCAATAAAAAACACCATGGAAAGTTTCAACAGTAGACTAGGAGAAGCGGAGGACCGAATTAGCAAATTAGAACACAGGAAAGCAAAACACACCCAAAGTAAACTGCAATTGGAGAAAAAAATCAAAATACAGGAGGAGAGCCTAAGGGAGCTATGGGACAACATAAAACAAAGCAACATACAAATGATAGGGGTGCCAGAACAACAGGAAGAGGAACAAGGGCTAGAAAACCTATTTGAAGAAATAAAGTCAGAAAACTTCCCTGAAGTGGGGGAAAAAAGTCACACAAGCACTGAGAGTCCCAAATAAAATGAATTCAAAAAGAACCACACCAAGACACATCATAATTATGATGGCAAATGTTCAAGACAAAGAGAGAATCTTAAAAGCTGCAAGAGAGACAAAAAGATATATACAAGGGATCTCCCATTGGATTATCAAATGATTTCTCAACAGAAACACATTAGACCAGAAAAAAAAAATGGAAGGAAACTTACAAAGTGATTCAATTAAGGGACTGTATCCAAGAATACTCTATCTAGCAAGGCTATCATTCAAAATTGAAGGGAAAATAAGAAGCTTCATGGACAAAAAAAGGTTAAGGGAGTTTATCACCACTAAGCCAGCAAAGCAAAACATTTTAAAGGGACTGGTGTAAAAAGAAGAAATAAAAAGCTAAGAAAGAAAACAGGCACAAAAAATAAAAATGGCTCCAAACAAGTAACTTTCAATAACTTTAAATGTAAATGGACTAAATGCTCCAATCAAAAGACATCAAGTGGCTGAATGGATAAACAAACATGACCCACATATATGCTGTCTATAAGAGACCCACCTCGGGATAAGGGACACACACAGACTGAAAGTGAAGGGATAGATACCTTTCAGGCAAATGGAAATGAAAAAAAAGCTGGGGTAGCAATACTTTTATAGGAAAAAGTAGACCTCAAAGTGAAGGCCATAACAAGAGATAAGAAAATCCACTTCATATTACTAAAGTAACCAATACAACAAGAGACTTTAACCCTGAGAAACATATATGCATCCAATGCAGGAGCACTCAAATACATTAAAAAAAAAAAAAACCAAAAAAAAAAACAAAAAAAAAAAAAAAAAAAAAAAAAAAAAAAAAAAAAAAAAAAAAAAAAAAAAAAAAAAAAAAAAAAAAACAAAAACAAAAAAACTCCTGTAAAATATCAAGGTAGAGATCAACAACAATACAATCATAGTAGGGGACTTTAATACACCACTGACATCACTGGATAAATCCTCTAGATAAAAAATCAGCAAAGAAACAGCAATCCTAAATGGCTCACTAGATCAAAAAGGCCTTAATTGAAATCTTCAGAACATTTCACCCCAAAACCACGGAATATACATTCTTCTCAAGTGCACATGGGACATTTTCAAAAATAGACCACATATTGGGTCACAAATAAAGTCTTCCCAAATTCAAAAAGATTGAAATCATATCAAGCATTTTCTCAGACCACAATGGTATAGTATTAGAAATAAACTACAATAAAAACAATAAAAAATTAAAACACTTGGAACCTGAAAAGCATGCTGTTACACAGTGATAGGGTTACCAAAGAGATCAAAGAAGAAATTAAATACATCCTGGAAACTAATGACAATAAAAACACAACAATCCAAAATCTATGGAATACAATGAAAGCAGTCCTGAGAGGGAAGTTTATAGCTCTACAGGCCTACCTCAAAAAACAAGAAAAAATGGTAATAATTCATCTAACTCTACAACTCAAAGAATTAGATACAGAGCAACAAGAAAAGCCCACAGTATCTGGAAGTAATGAGATAATAAAGATCAGAGCAAAAATGAATGACATAGAGACCAAAAAACAAAACAGAAGATCAATGAAACTAAGAGGTGGTTCTTTGAAAGGATAAACAAGATTGATGAACCTCTAGCCAGGCTCACCAAGAAGCAGAGTGAGGACCGAAATAAACAAAATCAGAAATTAAAGAGGAGAAATAACAACAGACCCCACAGAAATACAAAGGATTGTTAAAAATTACTATGGACAACTCTATTCTAACAAACTAGACAACCTGGAAGAAATGGACATATTCCTAGAAAAATACAATCTTCCAAAACTCAATCAGGAAGATTCTAAAAATCTCAAAAGGCTGATAACTATGGAAGAAACTGAAGCAGTCATCAAAAAGCTTCCAGAAAATAAAAGCCCAGGCCCAGCCGACTTCACAGGGGAGTTTTGCCAAACATTCAAAACCTATCTTCCTCAGACTATTCCAAAAAATTCAAGAGGAAGGAACACTTCCAAGCTCATTCTATGAAGCCAGCATAACTCTAATACCAAAACCAGATAAAGACATCACAATAAAAGAGAATTATAGGCCAATATCCCTCATGAACATAGATGCCAAAATCCTCAATAAAATCTTAGCAAATTTGATCCAGTAGTATATCAGAAAGATCATATACCATGACCAAGTAGGATTTATCCTGGGGATACAAGGATGGTACAATATCTGCAAATCAATAAACGTGATACAGCACATTAACAAATTGAGAGATAAAAATCATATAGTCATATCAATTGACACAGAAAAAACATTTGACAAAATCTATCATCCTTTATTGCTAAAAACTCTCAGCAAGGTGGGAATAGAAGGATCATACCTCAACAAAAAAAGCCATATATGACAAACCCACAGCCAACATCATACTCAATGGGAAAAAACTAAAACCATTTCTCCTAAGAACAGGAACAAGACAGGGGTGCCCACTCTCACCACTCCTGTTCGACATAGTACTGGAAGTATTAGCCATTGTGATTAGACAAGAAGAAGAAATAAAAGGCATCCCAATTGGAAAAGAAGAAGTAAAACTGTCCTTATTTGCAGATGACATGGTACTGTACATAGAAAACCCCAAAGACTCCATCAAAAATGATTAGACTTAATAAATGAATTCAGCAATGTAGCAGGACACAAAATTAATACCAATAAATCTGCTGGTGGAAATGCAGACTGGTGCAGCCACTGTGGAGAATAGTAAAGAGTTTCCTCAAAAAAATTAAAAATGGAACTTCCATTTGACCCAGGGATCCCACTTCTAGGAATATATCCCAAGAAACTAGATACACCAATCAGAAAGGATATATGCACCCCTATGTTCATAGCAGCGCAATTCACCATAGCTAAGATTTGGAAACAGCCTAAATGCCCATCAGTAGATGAGTGGATTAGAAAACTGTGGTACATCTACAGAATGGAATATTACACAGCAGTAAACTAGGAGTTCTTACCATTTTAAAGAGCATGGATGGAACTAGAGAGCATTATGTTAAGTGAAATAATTCAGTAAGAGAAAGATAAATTTCACATGATATCACTCATTTATGAAATATAATGAACAACCTAAACTGATAAAAAAAATAGATCCAGAGACAGAGAAGCATCGATCAGATCATCAAACCTCAGAAGGAAGGTAGGGGAGGGTGGGGGTAAGGAGGAGAGATCAACCAAAGGACTTATATGAAAGCATATAGGCCTAACCAATGGACACAGACACCAGGAGGGTGAGGGCATGAGTGTGTGTGTGGGGGATGTGAAGTAATGTGGGTATAAGGACACATATTTAATAACTTAATAAATAAAGAAATTAAAAATAAAATAAAAGTTAAATTAAAAGCAGAGGATGTAATTTTTTTTCTAGTATTGCAACACCTGCTATACACATGTGGCGTTGGCAGCAGAAAGTTCTTATATATAAACCAGAGGGCTGATGCATGAAATTCATGTACAGGTAGGGTCCCAAGGCCTGGCCAGCAATCAGGGCCGATCAAGGCCTTCCAGCTGCCAGCTGGAGCCTTCATTTGTTCAACATCACCCCCTGGTGTTCAGTGAATTTCATAGCAAGTGATTGAACTGGTCCCAGTCAAACTCCTAAGGGGACACTTTACATATTAGCCTTTTATATATATAGATATTATTTTTCAGATCCAAATTTAAGCATACAGATTTTATATCTCCTAAGGGTTCTAGTATTTGAACCGATGTAGTTTTGACTTCCAGGCACCTACCCTTTGCATTTCATTATACTTCTTTCTGCTCTTCGTTTTCAGAATAAAATGATGATAATACTTAACATCTATTATACATTTACTTCATGCTGGAAAATTTCCAAGTGCTTTATGTAGATCAGCTCTTTTAATTCTCATACCAACCTATGCAGGATCTATTGTTACTTCATTTTTCATCATAGGAAACTGGAGAATAGAAAGACTAAGTTACCTGCCTATGATCAAAGATCTAATAAATGGTGAAGACAAAATTTAAATTCACACAATTTGACACAGTCTTTGATTTTAAATACTAAACTTACATTTCACCAGTTTCTTTTAAATGATGTATTAAAAGTACAGTTTAAAAACTAAATTTGATAGTTGTAGAACGTCTTCCTCCAAGGTATATGTGAAAAAATTTTAAATTTAAAATCCATCTCTAAAACTCAAAAGGCAAGATCATTTAAAATAGGTTTACTTAAGGTATGTTAATAATTATATGCAGAAATCTTATTACTTGAGAATTAACTTCAAATGGTAGGACCTGAATTAATATTGACAAAATTGTATTGTAATGATTGAAAGCAATGAAAACTAATTTAAAAAACCAACCATTTCTTTTGAGATCAAAAAAGAATTACTTAAAACTCAACTTTTAAAAAAGTTAAGATGTATTTATTTATTTTCTGCACATTGATAATAACTCAGTGTTTAAAATATAATCACTTCCATATATCTGTTTGAACTCAAAGTTGTTAATTACAAAATTATTAGTTAAAATCTATATTTTGTCTGGTTTAGGTGAGATTAAGATTACTTATTTAAATGGATGGACCACTTAATATAACAACATATTTTTATATATAAATGCCTAAACATTAAAATCAAATAATGGCCATGATTCAGGTCTTGGTAGAAATGGAGGGAGGAAGGCAATCATACATAATAACTTAACAGTTATTAAGTTACTAGGGACCAGGTGCACAAAAATTTGTGCACTCAGGGGGGTCCCTCAGCCCAGCCTGTGCCCTCTCACAGTCTGGGACCCCTTGGGGGATGTCCACCTGCTGGCATGCCTGGCCAGCCTGGGTGAAGGTCTGATGGCTGTTTGCAGGCTGGCCAAGCCCCCCAGTGGGAACCCTCACCCCATGGGGGTGTGGCCAGCCTGTGTGAGGGGCTGAGGGCCTTTTTCAAGCTGCTTACAGCCCGTTCAGAGTTTGGGTCCCTACTGGGGTGCCTGTCCAGCCTGGGTGAGGGGCTGAGGGCTGTTTCAGGCTGCCCACAGCCCTCATTCAGGGTTCAGGTCCCTACTGGGGTGCCTGTCCAGCCTGGGTGAGGCACTGAGGTCCATTTTCAGGCTGCCCACAGCTCCCATTGACCCAACATCCCAGCGAGGTTGGCTGGAATCATGTTTCTGGGGTTTATTTATCTTCTATAATTGAAACTTCGTTACTTTGAGTGGAGGCCTAGGCAAGCATGAAGCCTCCTGTTTGCTTCAGCTCCATGGGTTCTATAATTGAAACATTGTTTCCTTGAGCAGAGGCCCAGCCAGCCTATGCAGACAGTTTACTCCTGGTGCAACGGAAGCCTTTGTTTGCTCTAGCTCTGTGGCTGCTGGACGCCATCTTGGCTGGGTTAATTTGCATATAGCTGCTCTGATTGGCTGGTGGGCATGTCTTGGCAGGTGTGCATGGCATAGGTGTCTCAATGTGATAGTTAATTTGCATATTATTCTTTTATTAGATTAGATGATAATGTAGGTAATATGGATATCATTAATCTACGATGTAAAGAGGCAATATGCAAATTTGGCCAGGAGACTGTAATGGATCACGACCAGATCATTAGCATATTAGCTCTTTATTAGCTCCTATGCATGCCGCAGCTCATTGCTCCAGAGATGAGCAGGAAGTGGGGAGTCACCAGGAGAATGCGGGACCAATCTGAGGTGACTCAAGGGTGGGCAATGCAGTGGGATAAGGCATAAGGGAGAAGGTGAGGAGGCTGGCATCTTGGGAGAAGTCAGAAGGGAAAATATGCGAAGGCCAGTGCCATTCATGGGAGAGCAGTTAGGGCCATCAGACCAGCAGGGGAACAGTTATGGACATCAGGCAGGCAGGCAGGTGAGCGCTTAGGAGCCAGTGGTTTCAGATTGTGAAAGGGACCCTGGATTGTAGAGGTCAGACCAAATTTCATGCACCAGGCCTCTACTATAGATAATAAAGAGAAAAAGGTTAGCTAGATGTCAGTGTTCCTGAACCCAATAATCTGAACTCAGAAACATTCTCCTTGAAACTGCAGAAAAGTGATTTGTAGTTGATTCTCATGGTGCCAGTGTGCAAGATTGAGGGCTGATAATTAGCTTAATCAATTTTCTTATATCCGCTTTAACATCTATGATCCTTAGGAACCATATGTTCCAGTAAGCAACATATAGATGGGTTGGGACACATTGAAATAATTATTTTAGTATCACTTAATTCATCATAAAAATAGGGCAATATTAAAAGGAAGAAGCAGATAGTCTGAATCTAACTCATGATAAAAGGAAGAGAAAGTCAGCAGGAATAGACCTGGGAAAAGGTCTTTGAGATTTGAGTACTGACTAGTGATAATTACTGGAGTTAGCATTACTTAATAGGAATAGACAGTCAATAAGTGATCAGTTTGACATTCCTCTTCTGATTCAATAATAATTCTTCTCCCTTACTGCCTGTTAGAAAAAAGCTTCCTATTGGGCCTTCTGTATAATAGAGACAGAATTTTGAATCAAGAGCTTTCCAGGAGCTCACAACAAAATTAATGTCTTAATTTTCATATCAGATAACTCCAGACAATTTTAGTAGAATAGACATTGATTAGTGAGATATTAGGGAGCTCTCAGCACAGTTGGGAGACTGGAGTACTAGGCTAAGTGCTTAAAAGTAGGTCTTATACCCAAGCTACACTTCAGCACTGGGCTGATAATGAAACTGTTGCTGCCTTCATTGAATACCAGCTGCCACAGTTCGACCTCTGCCAACTTCTCAACATTATAGCAATTGCTAATGCTGCCAGTTGAGAGACTAGCTTCTGAATTGGAGTCTGATGTGGATATATGTGATCAGCAAAGCCTAGGTCCTTATACCCTTCCTTCAAGGGAGACCGGGAAATGAATATCTTAAATTTTCCCACTCTGGAATGGGAATCTACTTCTCCTGCTATGTAGACTTATAAAGTGTAGAATTGCCCCACATAAAAAGGATGCTGAGATGCTAAGTGAATAAAAAGAATAATAATTGTCTTGTCCATGACATCTTTATGTAAAGCCCTTTTGCAGAGTTCTGTCCTCGAGCCTTGTCAGAAAACCAAGTTAAGTAGTCTCTAAATTTGCTCCTAGGATTCTGACTGAGAATATGACTGTTGTTCAAGCAATGGATCTCTCAGACATGTTGACATTATCTTGAATGAAAATGTCCTATAATTACTCATTAGAGGTGAATATCAGTAACTATCAATATAGAGAAAAATTAATAAGTTGTTTGACACTAGTACTTGATGCCAGTATCAACATGAAGAATGTTGATACTGACATCAAAATTAGCTAAGGCTAATTTTTTATAAAGAAAAGAGGTGATACTTTTTCTTTGCATATTTTGTCTGTAGTCCTGAATTCTCTAGGTTATTTTAAACTTATATTTCTAAAATGTGCTCAAAGCAATAAGAAGAAAAGAATATATTTGGTTGACTAATGCATTACATTTTCTGTATAGATGGAATATACCTGATTTGCAAAAAAATTTATGAACAATGAGTTTTCATAAATTAAAATGTCTGAAATTATATAAACACTAGAGGCCTGGTGCATAAAATTTATGCAGGAGGGGGGTGTGACCCTTAGCCCAGCCTGCACCCTCTCCAATCTGGGACCCCTTGAGGAATGTCTGACTACCCATTTAGGCCCAATCCTGAACCAGCAGTTGGACATCCCTCTCACAATCCAGAACTGATGACTCCTAGCCACTTGCCTACCTGCCTGCCTGATTGCCCCTAACCACTTCTGCCTGCCAGCCTGATCACCCCCTAACCACTCCCCTACCAGCCTGATTAATGTCTAACTGCTCCCCTGCCAGCCCAATCACCCCTAACTGCCCTCCCTGCTGGCCTGGTCACCCCCAACCGCCCTCCCTTGCTGGCCATCCTGTGTCCATATGAGGGAAGCCATCTTTGACCACATGGGAGCAGCCATCTTATGTGTTGTAGTGATGGTCAATTTGCATCATACCTCTTTATTATATAGGATAATCTCAACTTTGTTCTCTGTCTGGAAGCAGTAATTATTTATTTTTTTAAAATCTTTATTGTTCAGATTATTAAAGTTGTTCCCATTTTTCCCCCCATAGCTACCCTCCTCCAGGTTCCCACTCCACCCTCTGCCCTTACCCTCCCCCACTGTCCTCCATAGGTGTCCAGTCTCTTCCCGCACCCACAACACGCTTTTCACCCCGAAAATTGTAAGTCCACTCCCTTTCTATGCCTCTGATTCTATTCTATTCACCAGTTTATTCTGTTCATCAGATTTTTTATTCACTTGATTTTTTAGGTTCACTTGTTCATAGATATGTATTTGTTGTTCATAATTTTTTATTTTTACTTTTTCTTCTTCCTCTTCTCAAAGGATACCTTTCAGCATTTCATATAATACTAGTTGGGTGGTGATGAACTCCTTTAGTTTTAGGTTTTTTTTTTTGTCTGTGAAGCTTTTTATCTGACCTTCAATTCTGAATGATAGCTTTATTGGGTATAGTAATATTGGTTGTATGTTATTGCTAGTAATCACTTTGAATATTTCTTGCCACTCCCTTCTGGCCTGCAAAGTTTCTGTTGAGAAATCAGCTGACAGTCATATGGGTTCCCCCTTGTAGGTAACTGACTGCTTTTTTCTTGCAGCTTTTAAGATTCTCTCCTTGTCTTTTGCTCTTGGCATTTTAATTATGATGTGTCTTGGTGTGGTCCTCTTTGGATTCCTTTTGTTTGGGATTTTCTGAGCTTCTGGACTTGTAAATCCACTTCTTTTACCAGGTAGGGGAAGGTTTCTGCCATTATTTTTTCAAATAGGTTTTCAATATCTTGCTCTCTCTCTTCTTCTGGCACCACTATAATTCTGATGTTGGTATGCTTAAAGTTGTCCCAGAGGCTCCTTACACTGTCTTCATATTTTTGGATTCTTTTTTCTTTTTGCTTATCTAGTTGGGTGTTTTTTGCTTTTTCATATTTCAAATCTTTGACTTGATTCTTGCATTCCTCTGGTCTGTTGTTGGACCTCTGTATAATATTCTTTATTTTAGTCGGTGTATGCTTAGATTTATTGAGGGTCTAAGTTTATCAGCGGTTTCTAGAAAATTTTTGAAAAACTTTATAACCGTGGTCTTGAACTCTATATCCAGTCATTTGCTTTCCTCCATTTCTGTCATTTGTGATCTGTTTCTTTGTTTTCACATTTTGGCTGCTTCCCTGGGTTGATAGAGTGGCTTTCTGTGTTAGGTGATCACTGAGAGGAATTGACCTCCAAGCCACTTGGTTATGAGAATCAGCTGTCTACAGTGGGAGAACTTTTGTGCTGGAGACACCATTATGGGGCAAGAGTTGTTTCAGTGGGGCTTTGGTGCTCACTGAGTTTGACCCCTGAGTGTGTCCCTTATGAATCTGAGGAGTTGTATTTAGGATGGTACCACTCTGACCACTGGGTACACTGGCTCTAGTATCTCCAAGGAGTTGTTATTTTAGCCTTTGCCTGAGGCTACTCAGCCTTTTATATGCAAAAGCCTGTGCATGCAGCTTGGGTGGGGCAGGGTTTTGGGGAGTCAGCTATGGCTGATTCTCAGCCCTGCGCTAAGAGACACACCAGATCTCTGTGTCCCACAGTAATCACTGCAAGCAATGCCAAGAGAAACCCGCTTTGGATTTCCTCCCGGTGCCAGTCAGTCCAACCTCTCCGGGTATGAGTCTGGGCCCCCATAAATGCACCTGGAACTGGAGTTCAGAACTGACTAGAGCTTGTGGCTCCCCCCAGATTGAAAAAGAAGCACGTCCTCCATTGCCAGCCCTCTCCCTGAGTCCCGCGTGTGCGTGTGCACCTCAGTACCTCCATACTTTGCTTCTACAGCTCCTCTGAGTCTCAGTCTCTTTCTAGTTGTAGAATTTTCACTTAGCCAGTCTTCTTGTGGTCTGGGTGGTGTGTGTTTTTTCTTTTTGTTGTGGTTTTGAAATGGTTGTGCCAGGCAGTCAACTCAGGTGTTTACCTATGCTGCCATCTTGGTTTCTCCAGTAATTATTTCTTTAAGTCCATAATATTGACATGGGAAAATGGCCCATTCAAGAAAGTTTATGCAAAATAGTATTGGGGTTTATACTGGTGTTGTTACTGGAATTTATTGTGTATGATTTAATAAATAAAATTCACATGAAACAAGCTTGTGAAGGCAAGGCCTTAGTGAGGAAATTCTGTAGAGTTTAGAATTAGATTTGTTTTTCAACCCCATATCTTCTTCTTAACAGCTTCCTTAATTTATTTTACCACTTTAAGTTTATTTTCTTGCCTATAAAAGTAAGAATGATAAGTGTTATAGATTGAATATTTATGTCCTTCCAAAATTTACATGTTGAAATGGAGTTAAGATTGAGGCAGGAGCTGAGGCAGGTAACCATGGGGTTAGAAATAGTTAGTTATAAACAGTACTAGAGACCCAATGCACAAAATCCATGCAAAAGTAGGCCTTTTTTTCCCTTGATGCCAGCACCGGCTTCCCTCTGGCACCTGAGACTGGGCTTACTTCTGGCCACTGGCAGGCACCTGGGACCTGGGCAGCCCCAGCTTCATCTGGAAGGACATCCAGTCTAACTAGCATATTATGCTTTTATTATTATAGATAGTTATCACAATTGCTGAATAATTATCCAAAACTCAAGTAGCCAGGCCAATGGAATTCCTGGGATTTTTTGTGGCACTCATCTGATGCACAAAGTCTTAATTTTCATATCAGAAATTTGGTAAACAGTGTAGTTAATCATGCATTTCAGAAGGTGGTACTATTTAATAATTTCAGCACAAGAGGAAGCAGGTACTAAGATTAAAAAGGCTTTGAAACTTTTGTGTCTTTGCACATGTGCCGTGTGCCTGCATATGAGTATGTGTGTATGAGAGAGAGAGAGAAAGAAAGAGAGAGAGAGAGAAGAGATAAGAGAAAAGAGAGAAGAGAGAAGAGAGAAGAGAGAAGAGAAGAGAAAGAAGAGAAGAGAAGAGAAGAAGAGAAAAGAAGACATTGAATTTCACATTGGGAGCTTGACTTGAAAATCTTCCACTTACTAGCTAGATTTTACCTTTTACACTATTATTAAAGCAATGATAAAAATACTTTTTAGGAATCTAAACTAATAAAAGCGAAAAATTAAAATTAACCGTTTCTCCGAGACAGGGTAAGCCACGCCCACCAGCCAATCAGAGCGGCTGTATGCAAATTAGCCCAGCCAACATGGCGGCCGCCACTCACGGACCTGAGTAAACAGCCCTTTCCATTGCGGCAGGAGCGAAAGTGAAGCTGCGCCCCTCAGCTCAGCTCCTATTAAACTGCCTCTAGCGAAACACAGCTTTGCAACAGTGTAA
>PVJC01046427.1:0-13316 GCA_004026665.1 Murina feae
AAAAGAGAACAACATGCAGGGGAGGGCAAGAGTCTGAGAGATCAACATAGAGGGGGTGCCTGCTCCAAGCCTCCACGGTGTGCCTGGGGGCAGGTCCCCAGCAGGTAGACACACACAGGAGGACTGCTCCGAGCCTCTGATGGGGCTGGGGGCAGGTCCCCAGTGATGACACACACACATACACACACACACACACACACACAAGGCACCTGGCAGACTGGGGCCATCATAGGACATCCACTGAGGGGTCCCAGACTGTGAGAGGGCACAGGCCGGGCTGAGGGACTCCCTCCACCCCGAGTGCACAAATTTTTGTGCACCGGGCCCCTAGTGTTAAAATAAATAAGAGTGACATGTCACTATGTTTGCAACTTAATTTTCAATGATTCAACCAGCCCTAGCCAGTTTGGCTCAGTGCATACATAGACTGGTAGACTGCAGACGGAAGGATGCTGGTTCGATTCCAGTCAAGGGCATGTAGCTCATTTGCAGGCTTGATCCCCAGCCTTCATTAGGCCCATGTGTCTCTCTCACAATGATGTTTGTCTTGCTACCTCTACCTTCCACTCTGTCTAAAAATCAATGAAAAAATGTCTTTGGGTAAGGATTAACAAAGTAAACAAGCAAGCAAGGAAGCAAATAAATAAATAAATAAATAGATAAATAAATAATTCAATGAAAAAACAACTATTCATTTATACTGTATCTAGCGTTGTATTATAAAGAAGAGAGAGGCGTAAAGTTAATGTGGTCAATATTAACTGATGTAATAAGAAAAAAGCAATATATGTGGGTGCTCATTTTAATGTTTTCACCTTTTCTGTATGTTTTAAGAAACTTTAAATTAAAGGTTGGAAACAAAATTAAACCAAAGAACAGAAAATAAAAGACAAAGGATTAGATCTAATGTTTTAATATGTCTTTAGCTGTAAATTATATTGAGTCCCTTGGTTGATTTTAACATCCAGAGAAATATAAAATATAGGTCATTGTTTATCTTTTATGAATATGTGCTATAAAGAATGTTGAATTGATTTAAAATATGTATGTTTCCAAGGGAATGTAAGTACAAGAACATCTATACTCAATTGATTTTAATATTTCATTTAGAGTTAATTTTAACTAAATAAATAGTTACATAATTAGGAAGGAAAGAATGCTATTTACTTGGCAGAGAACCATCTTTAATTTTTATGTTTGCCTGAATAAAAAAATGTGTCATATAAGTTGGTTTCATAAAAATATTTGCCTATTTTTTCAATATTATCTATCATTACTTATTCAGTTTAAATAAATGTTCATTTATTTTTTTAAAAATTACTTGTGTATAATCCTTTAAAAATCATAAAATCATGTAATTCTAATAATTTACTATAATCTAGAATACAATTTGCATGATTAAAGGTAGATGAAATTACTATAGGGCTTCATTCCTAGGTCAAAACAAAGAATGTGCAATTAAATTTGGCATTTTTGGATGTGCTTCCTTGATTCATAGTAACCCATACAGGTTGGATATCATATAACCAAATTTTCATTGTGAAATGAAAATAGTATTTTATTACAATGCAATAAGAATTTAAATAGGCCCTAACCAGTTTAGCTCAGTGGATGGAGCATCAGTCTCAGACTGAAAGGTCCCGGGTTCGATTCCTGTCAAGGGCATGTACCTTGGTTGTGGGCACATCCCCAGTGGGGGGTGTGCAGGAGGCAGCTCTTTGATGTTTCTCTCTCATTGATGTTTCTGACTCTCTATCCCTCTCCCTTCCTCTCTGTAAAAAATCAATAAAATATATTTTTAAAAAATTAGTCTCTATTTAAAAAAAATAATTTAAATAGAAGATTGAATATGCCTAAAATGGATATAGACCAGTTTATTGATCAATCATTGATAAACTGCTATTGATAGGTGTTTTATGAATTCAGTTTTGGAAAGGCTTGTTTTTCTTTATCATGTGATTCACATTAGGTCTACCATCTTTCATATCAACCATCCCCAGAATTTGTAAAATGTGAATGCATGAACTGTGCATGTGTGTACAGCTTCCATCTCAAGAACAAATGGCACACATATTTTTAAAATTGTCCTAATTTAAGTTTCTCAGTGTCTCTATGAAAATTTATTTTAAGAAAAAATAATCAAAATCAGAATATATTTTATAAAATAAAATGAGAATATTCTCTAATTAATATTAAAGCACATTTAATGCAAATATTGAATTATCTCTTTAACAAAGATAGTCTCTAAATTCTTACTGTTCATTAAATGAATTTGACACATATTATATTTTTGGAGACTATAATATATGTGCTAAATTTTCATAAGTAATTCGAGGATTACTATGTTGATTGAACATATCAATTAAAAGATAAATTTCGCTAACCTAAATATATAAATTTGGTAATCTAAGAATTTGAAAATTTTTCTTAAAGTAATTATAATTTTATGTAATTTAAGTATCTTATGTTTTGAGATTTTGAAACATTTATACGGAAAATAGAACTTCAGAAAACTTAATATAATACTTTTTATCATATTTCATAGATAAGCACACATTAAATAATTAGATATTATTGCAGAAGAAAATTAGTATAATAGACAACATTCCCAACATTTCCATGTAAACCTATTTTTATGCAAATTCTTGCAATGTAAAATAAATTGGATTTGATTTTTCCAGAATTAGCTAATGTCTATAAATCATCCTTTAAAGAAAGTTCAAATCTATCTTCTTTTTCAATCCAACCTTCTCTGTACAACCTTAGAACGCACCCCACCTCCAATAAGGAAGTAGACTCTAAAAACAATTGTACCATATTATCAATAGTAGAGCTTTGAGTGTTGTGTGGTATTGACAATTAGCTTATACATTGGTTTTAGGCAAATTCTTCATTTGGAATTTTTAGAAATTACCTTTGAAATTGTGTTCTCTTTACTTTTATCTGTCTTCTTTGGAGACAGTAAATTAGGCAGGCCCAGTATCGTCTGCAAAATGAGAGTCCCCTCTGCAACTTAGAATCTAAGTCATATTAATTCAAAATCTCTGTGGCAGGAAGGACAGTGTTGAGATTCCTGGATGTACATTTTTATGTAGGTTTATAAGAGTTTCTTTAATATTTTAAATTTGA
This sequence comes from Murina feae, assembly GCA_004026665.1. Classification (NCBI taxonomy): domain Eukaryota; kingdom Metazoa; phylum Chordata; class Mammalia; order Chiroptera; family Vespertilionidae; genus Murina; species Murina feae. Next base: position 3,130 of record PVJC01046427.1, read on the forward strand.
AATCCAATGTTCTAGAAAGTCCAAGAATGTAGGGAAGAAAGAAACTTCTCCATTATGACTTATTAAACTATACCAATGAATCCTTTTCAGAACATCCAACCCAACCTAGCAAGGAAAGAGGACGAACATTATTTTCAATTTGGAGCTGAATAGAGCTCAAATATAGTGTGTGTGTGTGTGTGTGTGTGTGTGTGTGTGTGTTGAGAAGATGAGTATAATGTGGTAGGAATAATAAGTCAGCTAGTCAGGAAGTAGAATTTATACATATTTACACTTAGAAATTATGTCTATAGTTAGCCAAGTTTATGTTTTGAAAACTTGAATCTAAACACATGCAACAAACATAAAGAAATGACCAAAGGTGTCAAAGTATATGCGTTCTTTTTTCCTTTCTCCACTATATTTATGGCAAAACTGATATAATTGAGATACAGGTTTCAAACATAAGTATAATATTTTATATTTATATTTAAAATATATCTTATCTACATGTACAGTGTGTGTGTGTGTGTGTGACAAAGCTACTCTGTTTAAGAGTCTTAGACATTATTAATATTATTTTTATACTCCAAATTAGAAAAGGAGAACTGGAGATAATTATCCTTTAGTGCTTGAGTATGTGCATCAGGTGTGTGTGCGCATATGTACATATTTATTTTCCTTGTTGTTGATGATAAAATAGATGATAATATAATTTAGTTCCTTCTATGTGATGTGAATCACAATTCTGATGACCTCTTCTGCTTTAAATGTCCTTGACGTGTGGGAGAAAAGGTTTCATAAAATATGTGTCAATCACAAAGAATAGTTCCTGGGAAAACTCCTAACAGAGATTTTACTAAGTTGACTGATAGGTAAGTTGACATTTCTTCCTTTTCCTACTTATTTGGCATAGAACTGACGCTGGGAGCAGTGTTAGCATCATGGAGCCATGAGTGAAAGACCAAGAGAATAAAAGGACATAGGGTTGTCAATTTAAACTGTGTAATAATGATGAACAATTATATTGGTAAGGATGCTTAAAATAAAATCATAAAAGTTACAGAGAAAATTGAACAAGATATTTATAACAGGAAAAACATGGAAAATTTGTTGGGAAAAATAGACAATCTTAATACTACTGGCAGGAAATAAAAAAAAAATTATCGTGTAGTACAAAATAGATAATGAAAGACAATAAAAGTTTGTCGCATTTTTAGTGCAACATTCTTATGCAAAATATTTTGGCTTACTTATTGGGATAAATACATAAATATCCTAATGCTGCACAATTTTATTAGTATTGGTCTTTTCTAAAGGCATTGCTACACAATACCAAAGATACGGGCATAAATGTATTTACTCCACACTGCAAACAATGATAAAACAGTGGAGGGAAACTCCCAGAAACACTAACACCTGACATTTGTGAAGTAAATAGAGTTATTCAAATAATGCAATACTTTACAAGATTAGAATGTATTTACTATATTTGCATATGTCAACATGAAAATAAATGCAAAAGCACAATGTTGAGTTAAAAAATACATTACAACATATAGCCTGCAGAATATAATTTTGGTTTATTTTAAAGACACAAGTACATTCCTTTTTAAAAATTGACTCTATGTGTAATGCTTCATAAAAATGAAAATGTAAACATATATGTGCCTGTACAATCACTCATATATAAGTTTATATATATAGTAAAAAAATTAAAAATAAGAATATTTATGGGAATATTTCTTAAACTCGGAATATCAAGATAGTGTTTGTGTCTCAAGAGAAAAGGGAATGGGTTATTGGGAGAAATTTTAGATTTTTACTTTATCTATAATATTTTATAGAGAAAGGGAGAGAGAAAAATATCTATTTGTTGTTCCACTTACCTATGCATTCATTGGCTGACTCCTGCAGGTGCCCAGACTGGAGGCTGAGCCCACAATCCTGGCCTGTGGGGATGATACTCCAAACAACTGAGCTCGCTGGCCAGAGCCACTTAAAATATTTCAGATTAATAACAGCTGTAGATGTATAACATTTATCTTAGGTTCTATAGTTGCAAATGTTAAATATTTTACATGTCCAAAAAGAAATTTCCAGAATAGAGAGTAATAAAAATAAAATCTACCTGATAAGAAGCCACTTACATTTTCTGGTCATCAAGCAAGCTGATGTGAGCAGTTTTTATATTTTCATTTTAAAATAATCTTGAGTGATTATTTTCATATAATATGGCTGAATATCCATCAAGAGTTTGTCCCTAAGGAAGCAATATTCCCAATTCAGAATACCAATGAATGATGCTTTGACAGAAAAATTCTCAATGATGGCAGTTAAATCTCTGGAAATTATGATATCAGCTAATGCTGTCTTAGAGTATAACACTCAGACAACTGTCAAATTGGTTCCAGGCCTTATGGGACCTTAATGTTCATTAGAGGGAGGGTTATATATTAATTCGGGCCCAGTCATTCATTTCAGGACCCTGAATTAGGCTGAGAAAAAAAACTCTTATGAAGGATATCATGATTTTCAAGGTCATTTTGCCAGATGACTGATTGCAAAAATGGCTTAAAGCTTTGCAAGGTATGAATTTTTCTTCTAAAACTCAGATCCTCTCTGAGAAAACCATGTTAAACTTTTAGAAACTTTGAGGAAGTAAAGACATTTGAATTTGCTTCATTTACTGCTACTGTCCAGGAAACAATTAAAAAATCACAGAAGCTCTGCTCTAAAATGCCTTCAACATGCCAATCAGGGAACACGTGTGTATGTGTTAGGATTAAAAATTAAAGCATCCCTTTTCATTGTATTGCTAACATTGTCAGGTTATGGAAATCCTAATTTATCTGAGTTGGCAAGCATATTACACAAAATTTCTAAATAATCTCTTAAGATAAAGAAAGGAAATTTCAGTCTCAGGATTTCTACAGCCCACTACTTTCCATTTTAACTCCTTGTTTGTTTTTGTCATAGCAATTATCAGAGTTGGAGAATCAGTTTTGGTTTGTTATCATGGTTTTATTTAATATTTTATTTTCATTCACCTCTAGAGAGAATTCACTATTTAAGGGCTGTGTACCTCAGCTTCACATTTGTGTCCCCAATGCTTACCATGGTATCAAACGATAGTAAAGTTTATGAAATATCTAATGTCTGAATGAATCAATGAGTGAATGAAGCAGGATAGAGATTGTTACTGTAATTAATGTTCATGTGGCTATGCAAGGGGAAAATATGAGACAACTTTTCAAAATCCAAGAATAAAAAAAAAATCAAACCACCAAAATTTTGAAAATAATACTGATGGTAAGCAGAGTGGAATACAAATGTGTCATCTGTTGCCAGTTGATGTCATTTACAGGAGATTATAAAGCTATAATCCTAAATAATAAAAGCATAGTATGCAAATTGTCCCCTTGACTGGGAGTTGTCTGGGAGTTAGACCAGGGGTCAAGGGGTGGGGCCGGTTAGGGAAGGGGAGGGAGTATCTGGCCAGCAGTAGGCAGCCCCGAGGGGCCCTACCAGTGCAGGCATTTCATGCACTGGGCCTCTAGTTTTTGTAATAAGAATAGAGCAGAGAAACCAACTATTGTGAAGCTTGACTGTTGAAAATAATACCAAATATGATTCCAAGGAAAGAATCAGAGATAAGTTCTTGGTCCCCTGTAACAAGATCAAGAGGACTATTGCAAGTATAAAAAAGAATTAATTGTTAATTTTCTATTTGGCTAGCTGTTGCCTTTATGTACTCTTGCACCTGGAAACACAACTCTCACCAGCTCAGCTAGCTTTTGACAGGTAGATACACACATAAGAGTGTGGTAAATATTTATTAACTAAATGATAATATATAGATTAAATGATAATATATTGAATATTATTATGGAGAAATTAATATATAAGTAAGAGTAAATATATTAAAGCAAAAACATATAAAAGCAAACCAAATTATATATAATAATAAAAGTAATATTATTCAAATTAAAATGCATTAAAACTAATGAATACTCTGAATAACTAAATAAGGTTGGTGGGGAGCCTATAGCTTCACACACACACTAATAAAAGAGTAATATGCAAATTGACCCTCATTCCATTACACCCACAAGCCATGCCCACCAACCAATCAGGAGTAAATATACAAATTAATTCAACTAAGATGGCAGCATCCAGTCCACCTCAGCCAGGCAACTGTGGTAGCCTGGCCTGTTAGATAGATGGTAGGGGAGACAGAGGGAGTCGAGGGGCAGAGCCATCAATAGCAAGAACCTGGGAAGAGGTTGAGCCAGCAATTGGGGGGGTTGGGGGGGTCTTCTGCCCAGGCCTGCAGCCTCTGGCAGAGACCCCCCAGCCTGGGAAGGGGTGGAGCTAGTCATCACTGGGGTTGGGGGGTCTTCTGCTTAGGCCTGCAGCCACTGGCAGACACCCCAGCCTGGGAAGGGGCAGTGCCAGCCATCACGAGGTTTGGGGGTTCTTCTTACCAGGCCTGCAGCTTCAGGCAGAGACGCGCAGCCTGGGAAGAGGTGGAACTGGCCATAGCATGGGTTTGGGGGTCTTCTGTCCAGGCCTGCATCCTAGGCCAGAGGTTACAGGCCTGGGCAGTGGTGGAGCCAGTGATGAGAGTGAACTACAGAGAAAACACCTTTTCTTAACACTTATTGGCTAAGCTCCCTGTATGCCACTGGTAATATTCTTAGTAACTTGGGTAATAAGAATCCAATAAGGTGATCTAGGGTTTTTCCACCTCACTCCTGGAGGAAAAAAAATGAAGGTCCACTGCTGGAGGGCTAAGAAATGTCATATCCTGCCCTAGCTGGTTTGTCTCAGTACATAAAGTCTCAGCTTGCTGACTGTAGAGTGTTGGTTCAGTTCTGACCAAGGGCATGTACCTAGGTTGCAGGCTCCTCCCTGGCTGGGGCTCAGGTCAGGGCTCTTACAAGAGGCAACCAATAAAAGTGTTCTTCTCACTTTGATGTTTCTCTCTGTCTTTCCTTTCTCTTCCACATTCTCTAAAAATCAATGGAAACATATCCTCAGGTGAGGATAAAAAAAAAAAAGAAATAAAGAAATGTCATATCTTATGAAAGACACATCTTGAAAATGCCTAAAGAAAGTTTTCATTTTTTCATGGTCAAGGAACTGAAGTCCGTGTTAATAAAAACACCTTGGTGGCTGCGGTGACTGGCAGTGGCTGTAGCAGCAGAGTGATGGGACTGGTGGCTTCCCCTGATTAGCCTGGTGACCTCTCATAAAGGGAGGCCAGACTGAGGCTTAGGCCTTCTCCCCATGGGGAGCAGGGAGCGGGCCTAAGCTGTCAGTAGGACATCCCCTGAAGGCTCCCAATATGTGAGAGGGGGCAGGCTGGGCTTAGGAACCACCCTCCAGGGCAAGAATTTGTGCACTCGGGGGTTCCCTCAGCCCAGCCTGTGCTCTCTCACAGTTTTGTTGGGACTCCACAGAGGATGTCCACCTGCTGGCTTAGGCCTGATCCCCCGGGGAATGGGCCTAAACTGACAGTCAGACATCCTTCCGGCAGACCAGGAGCCATTGGGTGATGTCCACTTGCCAGTGGGGAGCAGGTCTAAGCTGCAATTGGACATCCTTAGCACTGCTGAGAAGGCAGGAGAGGCCCCCACCATCGCCGCTGTGCTAGCAACTATCAGCTTGGCTTGTGACTGAGCAGAGCTCCCCCTGTGGGAGTGCACTGACCACCAGGAGGCAGTTCCTGCATTGATCATCTATCCTCTGGTGGTCAGTGTGTATCATAGTGACAAGTCATTTCTAGTCATTCTGCTGTTAGAGTCAATTTGCATATTATCCTTTTATTATATAGGATAGAGGACTGGTGCAAGGGTGGGGGCTGGCTGGTTTGCCCTGAAGGGTGTCCTGGATCAGGGTGGGGGTCCCCATTGGGGTGACTGGCCAGCCTGAATGGAAGGCTGAAGGCCGTTTTCAGGCTGGCCACAGCCGCAGGCTGGAAGCAGGTATCTGGGATTTATTTATCGTCTATAATTGAAACTTTGTAGCCATGGTTTCCTCCATTTCCAGGGGCAACACAAGCCTCCTGCTTGCTCCAGCTTTATGGCTACCGCCATCTTAGTTAACTTGTATATCTGATCCTGATTGGCTGATGGGCGTGGCTTGTGGGTGTAGTGAAGGAACAGTCAATTTTCATGTTTCTCTTTTATTAGATTAGATTTTATTGATTTCAGAGATGACGGGAGAGGGAGAGAGAGATAGAAACATCAGTGGTGAGAGAGAATCATTGATTGGCTGCCTCCTGCACACCTCCTACTGGGATCAAGCCCACAACCCAGGCATGTGCCCTTGACCAGGACAGTCCAGTCAGCAGGGCAATGTGCTATCCACTGAGCAAAACCAGCTAGGGCTTTTTAAAAAAATTTTTAAATATAATTTTATTGATTTCAGAGAGTAAGGGAGAGGGAGAGAGAGATAGAAACATCAATGAGGATAAAGAATTATTGATTGGCTGACTCCTGCACTCCCCCAACTAGAGATCCAGCCCACAACCTGGGCATGTATCTTTTGTTTTGTTTTGTTTTGTATGTTGTTGTTGTTTTGTTTTGTTTTTTAGAAAGACTATACTTGGTCAATTTTTATTCTTTCTCTGGGGAGGAACAAAAAAAATATCTTCTGCAGAAACTAAAGTGCCATAAAGGAATAAATATTATAGAGTTGAAGTTGCAAATTAACCCAATAAATATATAGATTATTTTCCTGGTAGTTTTTCCCTGTACCTGACAATTCCCTGGAGGAATATATTTTTTGTTTTAAAAAACTGAAAACATATTCTCTGAAATAATGACAATAATAATAAATGATTTCTAAGCAGGCAATTTTTATATATGACTTCATTTTACACATGTTAAAAATGTTTCTGTGAGACAAATGTTACTAGCCCAGTTTTCAAATATAGAAACCAAGGCTCAGAAAGTTTTGCTACCTTGCTTATGCTCATAGATTTAGTAAGTGGCAGTTCTAATATTTAACCCAAATGAACTGCCTAAAAATTTCATGTATTTTCCATTATATTGTGATAGCTGAGTACTGTATATACAGTGTGTCCCCCAACAAAAGTATACATAGCTTAACAGCTGATAGCTCAATGTTGAAAAGAAAATGTATTCTAATGGACACTGCCTTTATAATTATTCTAAGTGTGTGTATACATTTTGGGGACACTCTACAGATGTTTGAAGGCCTCCACCCTCCCACCACCAAAAAAAGAAAAAAATACATATATCTGTAATAATAAAAGCATAATATGCTAATTATACCCAATGTCCTCTGTATGAAGCTGGGGCTGTGAGGGAAGCCTGAGTCCCAGGTCCCAGAGGAAGCCAGTGCTGGCAGCAGGTAGAAGGAAGGCCTACTGTTGCATGAATTTTGTGCATTGGGCCTCTAATATATATATCTTAACAGTAAAGCTGTAGCTCTCTGTTGAACCAGAATTCTATTCGAATTGCTTTTCAGTGAGGATTTCTATAGCGTTACCTAGTTGATTACCCAATCTGCTTTGCCTTTATGAGTCTGTTTTTGATTACCTTTTTCAGAACTAGGATCATAAGAAATTAAATAATATAGCTTTTAAGATTGTTTCCTGCTGCTCTGTGTATATAGCCTTCCATCAACTCAATCACATGCTTCTTTTGTGCAACTTCTTTTTCTCTATATATTTTTTTAATTTACAGTCTTTATTGTTTAAAGTATAACATAACTCTTTTCCCCCCATTGGCCTCTCCCTGGAGGTCCCCACTCCCCAGTAGCACATGCCTTCACACACCCCTGCCTCCTGTCTGTGTCCATTGGTTATGCTCATGTGCATGCATACAATTCCTTTGATTGATCTCTTATCCCCTTACCCCCAACCTTCCCTCATAGGTTGGGCAGTCTGTTCGATACTTCTATGACTCTGGTTCTATTTTTGTTCATCAGTTTATGTTTTTCATTATATTCCACAAATGAGTGAGGTCATGTGATATTTATCTTTCTCCAACTGGCTTATTTAGCTTAGCATCATGCTCTCCTGTTCCATCCATGCTTTTGCTAATGGTAAGAATTCCTTCTTTTTTATAGTAGCAATAGGGGCCCGGTGCACAAAAATTTGTGTACTCGGGCGGGGGGGTGTCCCTCAGTTTGGCCTGTGCCCTCTCACAGTCTGGGACCCTTCAGGGGATGTCCACCTGATGACATGCCTGGCCAGCCTGGGTGAGGGGCTGATGGCTGTTTGTAGGCTGGCCAAGCCCCGCAGTGTGGATCCTCACCCCATTGGGGTGTGGCCAGCCTGGGTGATGGGATGAGGGGCGTTTTCAGGCTTCCCACAGTCCCTTCAGGTTTTGGGTCCCTACTAGGGTGCCTGGCCAGCCTGGGTGAGGGGTTGAGGGTCATTTTCAGGCTTTCAGGCTGCCCATAGCTCCCATTGACCCAAGGTCCCAGCAAGGCTGGCTGGAATCAGGTTTCTGGGGTTTATTTACCTTCTATAATTGAAACATTGTTGCTTTGAGCCGAGGCCTAGGCAGGTAAGGAAGCCTCCTGTTTGTTTCAGCTCTGTGGCTTCTATAATTGAAACATTATTACCGTGAGCAGAAGCTCAGCCAGCCTAGGGAGGCAGTTGCAACGGAAGCCTGCTAGTTACTCTAGCTCTGTGGCTGTTGGCTGCCATCTTGGCTGGATTAATTTGCATACAGGCACTCTAATTGGCTGGTGGGCATGGCTTGGCTGCTGGGTGTGGCTTAGGCGTCCCACAAAGATAGTTAATTTGCATATTACACTTTTATTAGATTAGATTGTGTAGATGTATCACTGTATATTTATCCATTTATCTGCTGATGGGCACTTAGGCTGATTCCAAATCTTAGCTATGGTAAATTGTGCTGCTATGAACATAGGGTGCATATATCATTTCTGACTGGTGTTTCTGGTTTCTTGGGATATATTCCTAGAAGTGGGATCACTGAGTCAAATGGAAGTTCCATTTTTAATTTTTTGAGGAAACTCCATACTGTTTTCTACAGTGGCTGCACCAGTCTGCATTCCCACCAGAAGTATAAAGGGTTGCTTTTCTCCACATCCTCTCCAGCACTTGTCATTTGCTGATTTGTTGGTAACTGGGCATGTACCCTTGACTGGAATCAAACCCAGGACCTTTCAGTTTGCATGCCTACACTCTATCCACTGAGCCAGACCAGCTACGGCATGCCTGAAGTTTTCTTTTGGATAATAGTAATAGCCTGTGGACTGTTGATTTTCATCTTGTGCCAGAGTTTGAGCCTGTCAGTTATCATATTACATGGAGAGTCTTTGGTTAGTTCATCAGGGTCTATGGTTTTATTAGAAGTTAAAGGGGAATTAGAAATATAATTTTTAAAGAACCAATGGCAGATATTAATAGAATAATTTTAATATTAAACTGCCAGTTATATGTAGATATTCATTTGCTTTGTAAGTAAAACATACCAGTTATTCTTTTCTTTTCATTTTCATGCAGGTGTTCTCACATCTTGAACACATGTGTTCATTGGAGCTGTCCATCTGCCTATCATTCTGTGTTGCTCTTTCTGGCCATGGAGATCTAAGTTATACTCAAACACTTCTCATTTCACAGAACTTCTATCACAATATTCACATGTTGTGTAGTAAATTATCTATTTTGAAGTCAGTTTTGATATGTAACCTATATCATATCTTCATACTCTGCCAAAGTAAGTCATCAATAAATGAATAATAACATTAAGCCTTTTTAGTTAATATGATTTTAGATTTTTTAAAAATCCCTCACATTTATGCAGATCATGTCACACTTCAAATGTTTTTACTCATCCATTTAAATTAAGACTTTTATAACTTTTTGTTTTGATTTCCATCATGAAATGTATATTTTATGTGAGTTTTCAGCTTTCTCAGCCATTGTGTGAGCCAAGAACTTTGCATTACAGTGTCAGCAGTAGTGGGAAATCAGTTTTATACTAAACTAGGGGCCCGATGCACAAAAATTTGTGCACTCGGGGTGGAGGGAGTCCCTCAGCCCGGCCTGTGCCCTCTCACAGTCTGGGACCCCTCAGTGGATGTCCTATGATGGCCCCAGTCTGCCAGGCGCCTTTTGTGTGTGTGTGTGTGACCACTGGGGACCTGCCCCCAGCCGCATCAGAGGCTCGGAGCAGTCCTCCTGTGTGTGTCTACCT
>PVJC01046428.1:0-13316 GCA_004026665.1 Murina feae
TCCTATAGGGCCCAGTGATTCACTCTTGTTGTATGCCTTTGAAGGCTGGGTGCACAGTCTTGTAGTTATCACTGGGAGGTATCACTGGGAGAAAATGATCTGCGGGCTTTTCTCCTTGTTGTTTGGGGTTTGGATCTTTTGGAGTTCTGCCCTGGCTGCAGGCTGGCAGGCACACAGCTTGGGCGGGGTTGTAGGTGGGATGGGGAGGGGTCTCAGAGTCACAGGTCGGAGCAACCCACAATGGCTGCTTTTCCGCGGTCTGCGCGCCTCTCAGTCCCCAAATCTCCGCGCCAGTGACTCCTGCGAACAGCACTGGCAGAAAATCGCTAGTGTTCAGCCCCGCTGCCCTGCAGCCCGCGCCGCACTCTTTGCGACCCCGGGAGTCCACAATCTCCTCTCTAGCCGTGAACCCGACCGAGCGAAGCCGCTGCTCCCCTTCACCCGCGCCGCCGCGCCTCCGCGCCGCCGCCTCCGTTCCGCGCGTCCCTTGGTACCTTTCAGTTTTGGCGCAGGGAGCTTCCACTCAGTCTCAAAGCACTCCTTCTCTTGCCTTCTGGTTGCAAAGCCTCCCCTCCCTTGGTTCTGGAGGATGGCCGTTTATCTGTATAGTTGTATTTAAAAATATAGTTGTGGAGGCTGCGCATTTAGGTATAAATCTCATGCCGTCATCTTGGTTCCTCCCCCACCCAGACTTCTGACATACAGAAATGGAGATGGTAAATTTATTTTGTTTTAAGCTGCTATCTTTGCAGCAATTTTTTTTTTTTACATCAGCAATAGAAAGCTACAACATGGGTATATATGTCTATGGAACAACTTTTTCGAATTGGAAGTATTGGGTCCAAATTAGGTGCATATAAATGATGTTACATATTGCCAAGTTTAAAGTTGTGTAAAATTATTTTTCAAATAATAAGTTACAAAGAAGTTAGTTGCCTATACTCTTATCAACCTTAAGTATTATCAAACTTGTAAATTTTTTCTAGTCTGTTAGGTAAACAATGTTTTACCATTGTATTTAAAAATTATATTTATTGAACATGTATATATTTCCTCCCCCATACTAGATCGTGTATTTCCTTTGCCCATTATACTGCTGGGCTGTTTTTTTAAAATTGCTTTAAAATAATTCTTTTTTTTCTATCTTTGCCTCTGCACCCCCATCTGTACAATAGGAGAGGTTAATAGTACCTACTTCATATATTTGTGATGAGAACTAAATGAGCTAATATATGCAAAGTGTTTGGAACAGCATCTGGTTCTTAATAAATGCTATCTACGAATTTGATAAAGATCTTTATAAATGTTGACTGTTTAGTATTTAATATGTACTTTCCCTTTTCTGATTGGTGCTTTGAATGGGTCAGGTGGAAACCAGAGCAGGAAATCATTTCTTTATTAAGGCTGTCACTATTTTTTGTCTGGACAATTGTATTGAACTCCTAAGGGGTCTTGTTTCTAACCTCCTCTCTTTCCAGACCCTCTCATCTATTACTATTGGTAGCTCTGGTCATGTTGCTAGTTTTTAAAAAAAGTGTTGATGGCTTTCTGTTTTCATTGTGAGACTTCGCTAAGTTTCTGCCAGAAGTACCCTTCCTAATTACACAGGAAAATGAACATGTGCCATGAGATCTATAAACTAAACCAACAAGGCACAAGAGAAAATGTCTTTGAAGGCTTAGCCAGGAATAGCTGCTCATCAGTTTTCTAACTTACAATTGGATTTTGTTTTCTTTTTAATGTCATATAAAATTTGGGTTAAATTAGTAAATTCTTCATATGTCCTCCTTATTAATAAAGTAGTTCACCAGGTTAACTTAATTTGCATTTTATTTTATTTTTAAAAATCTTTATTGTTCAGATTATTACAGATATTCCTCTTTATTCCTCCCATAGATCCCCTCCACCTGGTTCCAATCCCACTCCAGGCCTCCCTCCCTCCCACTGACCTCATTCATAGGTATAAGCTCTTTGTCCAATCTCTTCCCGCACATGCCACAACACCTTCCCTCCCGAGGATTGTCTGTCTGCTCCCTTTCCATGCCCGTGATTTTATTATATTCTCCAGTCTGTTCTGTTCATCAGGTTTTTTATTCACTTGATTTTTAGGTTCACTTGTTAATAGATATGTATTTGTTGTCACTTTGTTGTTCATAATTTTTTATGTTTACCTTTTTCTTCTTTTTCTTTTTAGAGAATACCCTTCAGCATTTCATATAATACTGGTTTGGTGGTGATGAACTCTTTTAGCTTTTTTCTTGTCTGTGAGGCTCTTTATCTGAACTTAAATTCTAAATGATAGCTTTGCTGGGTAGAGTAATCTTGGTTGTAGGTCCTTGCTATTCATCACTTTGAATACTTCTTGCCACTCACTTCTGGCCTGCATAGTTTCTGTTGAGAAATCAGCTGACAGTTGTATGGGCACTCCCTTGTAGGTAACTAACTCTTTTTCTCTTGCTGCTTTTAAGATTCTCTCTTTGTCTTTTGCCCTTGGCATTTTAATTATGATGTGTCTGGGTGTGATCCTCTTTGGATTCCTCTTGTTTGTGGTTCTACGCATTTCCTGGACTTATAAGTATTTCTTTCACCAGGTAGGGGAAGTTTTCTGTCATTATTTCTTCAAATACGTTTTTAATATCTTGCTCTCCTTTTCTGGCACCCCCATAATTCGGATGTTGAAGTTATCCCAGAGGCTCCTTACATTATCTTCATATTTTTGGATTCTCTTTTCTTTTTACTTTTCTGGTTGGGTGTTTTTTGCTTCTTTGCATTTCAAATCTTTGCCTTGATTCTTGGAATCCTCTAGTCTGCTGTTGGATATCTATATATTATTCTTTATTTCAGTCAGTATATGCTTTATTTCTGATTGGTCCTTTTTTCATATTCTTGAGGGTCTCGCTAAATTTCTCAGAGGTTTTTAGAAAATTCTTGAGTAATCTTATAACCATGGTTTTGAAATCTATATCCAGTATTTTTCTTTTATCCATTTCTTTCATTTGTGACTTGTTTCTTTTTCTCTTCATTTTGGCTGCTTCCTGCGTTTGTTTCTATGTACTGGGTAGCTGCTAAGTCTCCTTGAGGTGATAGAGTAGCCTTGTGTGTATGTGTCCTATAGGGCCCAGTGGCTCAGTCTCCCTGATCACCTGAGGTGGAGGCTCTTGGTGCACCTCTTTGTGGGCTGTTTGCACAGTCTTGTTGTAGTTAATCCTTGATTTCTGTTGGTATCACTGGGAAGAATTGACCTTCAGGCCACTTGGCTGTGAGAATCAGCTGTGTCTACGGTGGGAGAACTTCTGGGCTAGAGACAGCCTTATGGGGCAAGACTTGCTTCAGTGGGGCTTTGGTGCTCACTGAGTCTACCACTTGAGTGTGTCTCCTATGGATGTGAAGAGTTGTAATCCAGTATGGTCTCACTCTGACCACTGGATACACTGGCTCTTGGATTTCCAAGGAAGTGCAAGGTCAGCCGCTGTCTAGGGCTGCCCAGCAGGAGCTACAGAGACATTTGCAGATTCTTCCTTTTTGTACGGGGTTTGGAAGTGCCCAGACGAGCCCCAGCTATGAAGCAAGGCAGGCTGCTGCTGCCAGGCCTTGGGCCTTCTTTTGGAAGCTCTGGCTCTCTCTGACCTAGCTGCAGTTTGACAGGTTTTAAGCAGAGAAAGGACAGTCCATTCATATGCAAAAGATGATGTGTACAGCTTGGGTGGGGTTGTAAATTGAATGGGGTGGGTCTCTGGGAATCATCAGGGCATCCCCCAACACCCCCCTCCTGTGCAGGAACAACGATTGCTGCAAGCACCTAAGAGAGAAAGCCACCCTCACGTATCTGTCCCAATGTCAGAGAATCCAGTTTCTCCCCATATGTGTCTGGGTCCCCCAGAGTCTCATCCAGAACTGGAGTTCAGAGCAAGCGGGAACTTGAATCTCCCTCCCTATTAAAAGAGCAGCACATCCAGGTGTCAGCACTTTCTGTGCTTCCGCACCTCTTACCAGTCTCAATGAGCTTTCTTCACCTCTCTAGTAGTAGAACTTCCACTTAGCCAGATTTCCCACAGTTCTGGGTGGTACTTGTTCTGCCTTTTAGTTGTAATTTTGATGTGGTTGTGAGAGGTGTTTACCTCTGTTGGTGTTTACCTCTGCTGCCATCTTGGTTCTTCCTCTAAAAGAATTCTTTATATGATAAAGAAATTTGCCCATTTTTAAAATTTGTTTACTGATTTGGGGAAGGTATTTTTATTTTTTAATCCTTACCAGAGCATATGTTTTTACTGATTTTTAGAGAGAAAGGGAGGAAGAGAAAGTGAAACATCAATATGAGAGAAAACATCGATCGGTTTCTTCCGTACACACCTTGACCAGGGACTGAACCCAAAACCTAGGTATGGGCCCAACTGGAAATTGACCCTGAAAACTTTTGATGTATGGGATGATGTTCCAACCAACTGAGCCACCCAGCTGGGGCTGGGAGAGTAATTTTTATAAATGGAATTTAAAAAGCTTTTTATGTTGTCAACTTTATATATTATTTACATAAGCTGTGTTTTTTTTCTTTTCTGATTAAACTTCTCTTCTCTTCTCTGAAATATTACAATGTTCTTTTAGTTTTTTTTTCACATTTAATTCTATGATTCATGTAGCATTATTTTTTTTATATAAAGAATGCAATAGCAATGCAATTTCCCCTCTCCCCCGAAGACTATCAAATTGTTTCAATGTCATTTGTTGAATAATCATGTTTTCCTCTTCAAATTTAAAAGCCAGATCCAATTCCACATTTTATTTCTAGGTATATATTTGATCCAGTTCTGGGCTCCTCTATTGGGTTCCACTGTTTGACCATTTATCATATGCTTCATTTAAATAAATTATTCAACAGTTCACTTCTTTTTGTACATTTTTCTCTCATTTATACTTTCAGGTTCTGTTTCAGTGCCTTTTAGTTCTTGTCCTTATTAATATCAAAATATAAATGCAAAGGAAATATACATTTAGTATTTTTCTATAACATAATTATTATTTTTCTAACAAACGGTCAACATTTCTCCTTTTATGTCACTTGAGCTCATATTTTCCTGATGTAAGTTCCAAGTTGTTGCTATTTCCTAACTCCAGGTATTAAGCCAGTTCATACCTGTTTTCACGGTGCTCACTCCTTCTCCCACACTCTCAACGATGCCAGCCCCTTCATGGCCCAAAATGATGGGATACTGCATTTGATTCCCCAACATTTTAATCTCTGTACCACAGAGCCCTGTAGCCGTGATCTGTATGGAAGGCAAAGAGTAATATAATTTTCTCTGTCTCAGATAAGGTGTTTTAGAATTGCTAATGTTTTAAATATTTTTTCTAGGTTGATATGCTGCATATTTCTTAGTTTTATTTCTAGTAATTTTATTGTGTTAATAATTTGTTTAAAGTAATGCAATGTTTTTTATTAGGTAATTTCAGAATCAAAATGACGATTTTAAAACTTACTGGGGCAGTCAGAATGGGTTCAGGAGAGACAGTTGTAAAACCACAGTGTGACATCAAATATCTTACTTTGTCCTTCATTGGAGCTTGGAGGTGTGAGCGTGGAGGAGAAAGAGCAAAGATAGAAATGAAGGAATTGGAACACAGGAAGGAAAAAGATACTATCTTCTATTATAGTTGTGTTATCGGTACAAGTCATAATCGCACTTTTTGGTGTAAATCAGCCAGACAGTTTAAAACAGAAGCACTCTGGAGCAGTGGTCCAGAAAGGCTGAAACCCTGGCTATGCCCTTCTAAGTGTGTGACCTGGGATGCATTATTCTTAATGAAGGTCAGTTTCTTTATCTCTAAATTGGTGTGAGGTTGGTTGCATCACACACACACACACACACACACACACACACGCACACACATGCATGCACACTCATCAAGAATTGAAATCTATTGAAATTTGCTCATGTAAAAGGGGGATTATTGGAAGAATACTGTAAAATTGCTTACAGTCCAACTGTGGAAGTGCACAGATCTAGAATCCATCAAGCAGACTTTGTCTTCAGATCTACACTCTGATTCAACATGTGCATGCTACTTTCTGAAGACAGGCTTTTTCTTATTTCTCACACTTACGTTTATGGGAAAAGATGACAATTAGTCCTGAGTCCTTCCAGCCTCTTCAATGCCTACCATCTCCTGCTTTACTTGGTCTCTATATCTTGTTCAAATTCATGGGTGAGACATTCATATTTGTAGCTTGTCAAATAACGGTTGTATACCTTTGAATCCAGGGCTAAAGCTGGCTGTGTAAATTATGACCCTGTGGGTAGGAGTGAGTGGACCATGTGGCCCCCTGTGCACTCTGCGTAGATGCAGGCCTGAGAAGGGGCATGGATTGCACAGGTGACAAAGAAAAGGACTGCCTCTTTGTAGTCCATAACAAACAGTACTTACTCATCATATTAAAATTAAATAATAACAATGAAGTCAGCTGGACAATGTTCTGGTCTGGTGGTCCCTGGTGGAAACGTAAAGACTCTCATGACCAGACTGTACCCCAAACTGATTAAATTACAAATTCTAAATGTCTGGGGGTGAGACTCAGTTATCAGCATTTTTCAAAGTTCCCAGGTGCTTCCAAATGTGTAACCAAAGTTGAAGAAAGTTGTTGACATCTGTGTTCTTACTCTACTTAGCTCTGTGACCAGTCATTACACCTTAATGGATTAAAATATTTTCATCTATAAAATAACAAGTATTCCTAATCGGACCTTCCAGGGTTTAGACTTGATTTATCTATAATCAAACACATTTTTTCATATATAAGATTTCAAGATAACTTAAATATCATGAAGAATGTCATAAACAAATTTGAAAGTGCAGATTAAAATATCATCAGTGGTAGAAACTTCTTTTAAGTAGTATTTAGTACTGCAGCTGTGAATAAATATCCTTTGGGCAGTAGCCTATAACATACCTCCCTCACCTTTTCTCTGGACTGACTTAAAGACAGATGGGAATGTTTAATGAAAAAGAAATAGAAGATTATGTAGTTTTCTTTCTGAATTTAACATTGTGAAAATAATGTATAACTTGCAGTGAACACATCTGTTTTTTGGTGTAGAAGTGTCTATTTTTTCTTTTTACCTTTATGCGAACTTCCTTTGCCTTTGGTGGGGCCACTTCTACTTCCTCAATGGAAAATGGTGCACCAGCCTTCCAGAGTATGGCTGCTCTGCACTTGATCACCTGGGAAAGGGAACATGGGGCAGAAAGGGAAACGCTTCAGGCTTGGGAGACGGATTCTATAGTAATGATTATTAGAAGGTGTAGTCCAGGTCTTCCACACTCAAGCAAAAAAAAAAAAAAGTCATTGCTTAAATATATTCTGTGTGTAGCCTCTTGGACCTCAGTCCAACTTTTCTTGTACTATTAGTTTCTTTATTCAAATTAGTTTTGCAATACTAATTATCTAATCTAATAAAAGAGTAATATGCAAATTGATCCCCACTCCATTACATCTAAGCCACGTCCACAAACAAGCCACACCCACCAGCCAATCAGAGCGACTGTATGCAAATTAACCCAGCCAAGATGGTGGCCGGCAGCCACGGAGCTACAGCAAACAGGAGGCTTCCATTGCACCTGTGATGGAGGAAACTGCCTGCCTAGGCCAGCCAGGCCTCTGCTCAAGGCAACAATGCTTCAATTATAGAAGCCACAGAGCTGAAGCAAACAGGAGGCTTCATTGCCTGCCTAGGCCTCTGCTAAAGGCAACAAAGTTCAATTATAGAAGATAAATAAACCTCAGAAACCTGATTCCAGCCAGCCTTGCTGGGACCTTGGGTCAATGGGAGCTGTGGGCAGCCTGAAAACAGCCCTCAACCCTTCACCCAGGCTGGCCAGAACATCCTAGTAGGAACCCGAACCCTGAAGAGGCTGTGGGCAGCCTGAAAATAACCCTCAGCCCCTCACTCAGGCTGGCCACACCCCCATGGGGTGAGGGTCCCCACTAGGGGGCTTGGCCAGCCTACAAACAGCCATCAGCCCCTCACCCAGGCTGGCCAGGCCGCCAGCAGGTGGACATCCCCCTAGGGTTCCCAGACTGTGAGAGGGCACAGGCCGGGCTGAGGGACGCCCCCGAGTGCACAAATTTTTGTGCACCGGGCCCTAGTATTTATATAGTGCTACACAATCAAGAGGATAAATGCCATACTTTTGATCTTGAAGCTGTACAGTGGCTGTCTCAGGGTAGGAATGGCATTGCAGTGTAGGAGTTATTTGTGATCCTAGGTGTGGGAGAAAATCAGTTTTGGGGTGGAGGGGTGTGTTATGGAGCAGGGAATGGAGAACATCTAGTTGTGGCAATTCATTAAATGGTGATGGTCACAGGCAGGTTGAGGTTGGAGAGGTTGTTGGTGGCAAGGTAGTTCTTTCTTGCTCACCACTGTTTTCACTATAAATTCTCTTCCTATGTGGTCTCACCTATTTTTGTAGATTCTACCGCCACCTTTGTGTAGACGACTTTGATAGCTTGTATTTATGGGCAGACATCTTTAAGCTCTAGACTCATTTATTCATCTGCTATTTGAATGTTCTCAGGTATCTTAAACTCAACATGTTAAAATATGAACACAACATTATGTCTTTCTCTTGTCCCCACCCCTTGCTGCCAGTGGTGGACATTACCCACAATCGGCTCCTCCCTCTGCACTCTCTATTCCAATGTGTGGCCATGTAACCTATTCACTCACCCAAGAAAGAAACCTGGGAAGCAGCCTTAATTTTTATCTCTTCACCTCTACAATCTAAAACTTTCTGGAATAAGTCCCCTCTATTCCATTTCTGCTGCTACTGTGTGGTCCAGGTCTTTTCCTTGCCTTTTACCTGGCTTGGGTTCATCAACTTTAAATCCATCCTCTATATCATTGCCATTCGAACTGTTATCCTGACCAAGCTAATCCCCTACCTAAAAATGTCATGGCTACCAATAGTTCATCAGGATCTGTTGACATGGTCTATAAGACTCTCCATGAGCATCTCCCTATCCATCTCTCCAGCCTTATTTGTGATTACATCCTGCCTCTGATTTTACCCTCCTGGCACAAAAAATATTTTGGAGATTCTCAATGGGGATATTTTTCTTTCTCTTATGTTTCTCCCTGATGCTAAGTGTCCCCTTCCATGGAAAGTCTAGCCAGCTTCGAAGCACTTCCTCTCTTTCTTTTGCTACCCTTGCACACTCTGTTTTTAGTAGTATAAGGCAGTTCATTTTTAGAGGATAAAATTTTTACCTGTCTCCCCCTGCTGTTTTAACAAAGCAGGGCATTTATCGTAAGGTAGTGGTGCTAAAGGTGTAGTCCCAGGCCAGCAACATCAATATTTGCAAATTATTGGGTCCTACCCCTAAACTTACTGACTTAGTTACTCTGGGGCAAGGCGGCGGGGGAGGCGGAGGGGAAGGTGAGGCACCAGCAACAAGTTCTCCAGAGTGTTGCTATAGAAAACACTTGTGCACTCTTATAATTATTCTTTTATAATTACTGTCTCTCCATGAGATCTTTGGAGGAGGGGATGTGTCTTCAACTCTGGAAAGTTCATATAGGGCTTGATATATTGCTTATGGAAGGACTGAAAACACTAAAGAAAGGCAAAACACATACAGGGAGTAAAAGCAAAGGGAAAGGAGGAGAGGAACTAAGATTAAGACAGTCTCTCACCTTTGGGAGTACAGAGACTAGCTGGGGGATGAGGTGTTGTTAAATAGACAAGCGCACAATGGACACAATTGTGACATGACACAAAGAAAGCTGTACTTACTTTCCCTGCAGTACTCATGCTGACCTTCTTCGTGGTCTTCTTGCCACAAATGAGTATATTGGGAAAGGGAGATTCTGATTACAACTTTCACTGTGGAAAGTCCAAGAGTACACAGGTCACTGGTTGATCAAGAGGCTGGGTGCTGCGTTTTTGTATAATCTTGTCATGGATATGCCTGAAACTCAGATCGTCTCGTTTCTTATCAGAAACAGACTTAGCTCAGTGAAAGTGAACAAAAAGTGGAATTGTGAAAAGTATTTTCTCTTTACAATATATAATTAGTATTGTAAAACTAATTTGAATACAAAGACTGATAATACAAGAATAATTGGGTTGGGGTTTGGGAGGCTTCATAGAGCATTTATTTAAGCAATGATTTTTAAAAAAATTTTGGACTAAAGCTTCTAACAATCATTAGTGTTAATATGTACTCTGTTGAGTTTTAAATTTGGTCTTTTAAATGTACAAGTTTAAAATTTCTAATAGAGTGTGTATCTTATTTTTATCTTATTTCTCAAACGTGGATATGATCATTTTACTTGAGTAACCCTTTTTATTTTCCAAATGTGTGTCCCATTGTTGAGGAATTAGGATGCTTCTAGACGGTTTTATCTAGTAGTTTAGCATAAGCTCCTGGTATGCTGAGCTGGTTACTCAGATAAAGTGAAACCAGTTTGCTTAAGGAGCCTCACAATCAGGATTCGGATTTGAGAAAAATCTCTATGTGAATGAACTGAGAGAGTCCTGACCGAGACCCAGGATCCTGGTGAACAGTGAGGACAAGGAAATACATTTCCAATGAAAGGCAACACCAGTGGGCGGGTTTTAGCTAAGAGGAAAGAAGAGAAGAATAAATGCTCTCTCTGGGTCAACGGCTTTTTCTGGGTCATATGATCTTTCTTCTCAGGGTGTTGATATGGTGGTTCATACTGATTAATTTCCAATGTTGAGCCAGCCTCACACACCTCGAACAACTCCCAGTCGGTGTGTAATTCCTTTTACATTTTGCCAGATTCATTTGGCTAATGTTTAGGTAATGATTTCTGTGTCTATATTCTTGAGAGTTATTGGTGCCATTTTTCTTTTTTTGCACTGTCTTTGATGTTGGCGTCACATTTATACTAATTTCATAAAATTGGTCCCTCCTCTTCTATTTTCTGGAAGATATGGTCCAGAGTTGGTGTTAATTCTTTTAATTCTCCAGTAAAACCATCTGGATCTATAGGTTTTCTTTGGGGGGGGGAGGGGCGTGTTTTAAAATATGAATCAATTATCTTAATATTTATAGGCTATATAAATGATCAATTCACATTTGGTAAGTTGTGGTAGTTTGTGAGTTTTCAGGAATTAGTCCATTTCATCCCTGTTGTCAAACTTATGTGTGTAGGGTTGTTAATAGTATTCCCTTATTATTCTTTTGTGTCTGCAGTGTAGTAGTACTATTCCCTGTTTTACTCCTGATAGTGGTGAGTTTTATCTTCTTTCTGTTTTTCTTTGTTTTGCCAGAGATTTGTTAATTTTATTGATCTTTTAAAAGAACCAGTTCTATTTCATTGATTTTTTTTCTCTCTTTTTAATTCCTTTGATTTTTGCTATTATTTTCTTTTCTTCCTTCTGCTTGTTTTGACTCTTATTTCTGAGATTGTGCAGTATGAGCATGGTTTATTGATTTGCACCTTTCCCTCTATCCTGATGTAAACGTTTAAGTGCTACAAATATTGGATTCAGTGCAGCTTTAAGCTGTGTCACACAAATGTCAAGATGTTTTTTTTCATTCAGTTCAATGTATTTTAAAAAATTTTCCTTGAGTCTTCTTCTTTGAACTGTAGATTATTTGTGTGTTGTTTCGTAGCTTCCAAGTGTTTAGAGAGTTTCCTTTTATTTGTTACTGATTTCTAGTTCAGTTCTTGTTATTGATTTCTAGTTCGATTTCATTGTGGTCAGATGACGCTCTGTATGATTTAGGTTCTTTTACAGATGCTGAGATTTATTTCATGGCTCAGGATATCTTGGGATATGTATTGTGGGTGCTGGGAATGAATGTGTAGTCTGCTGCCTTTGGGTGGCATGTTCAGAAAGTCCCTTAGGTCCCATTGGTTGACAGGTTGTGAGTTCTTCTATTCCTGACCTTCTTTCTGTCTAATTCTTCTTTAAACATTTCAAAAAAGATATTGAAGCCTTTAACTGAAACTGGGCATTTGTCTATTTTTTCTTTTAGTCCTAACAGATTTTGCCCCAGAAGTTTGCTGCCCTGCCTGGTGCATACACATTTAGGATTGTCATCTCTTTTAGGTAGGTTGCCCTTTTAATATTATACAGGGTAGTGCAAAAGTAGGTTTACAGTGGTTCATATGGAAAATAATATAATTAATAAATAATATAAGAATAAGCTCTGTGTTTTGCACACTCACAACTATAAAGCTACCATTGCCCCACCCTGTATAATGTTCCTCTTTGTCTCTGATAACTTTATTTTCTCTGCACTACACTTTTTCTGATATTAATATAGCCACTCCTGCTTTCTTTTGACTGTATGATATATTTTTCATCTCTTTTCTTTTAACTTGCTTATATGCACAGTGAATTTCTTATAGACAACATACCCTATGTCAGGTTTTTAAATACACTCTGCCAACCTCTGTCTTTGAACTGTCTTCTTGCAGTATAATTCACCTACTGTGCAAGTCACCCATTTAAATTGAATGGTAATTCAATTTTTTTGTACATTCACAGATATATGCAAATATCACCACAATTAGTTTTAGAATACTATGTTAGTGTCTGGAAGGTAGTGGGGTTACTCAAATATTAACTCTTACCCCCGTTTCCAGGGCTAACATCCTCCTAATAGGACCTGAAATAGCAAACCAGCCGGCATCTATTGTAATGGTTTGTGGATCCATTCTCATTAACTGGTGCCCATGCCTTTCAGGCTGATAAATATTTTGAATATTACCTCTGCCCATCATGTTCCCTGTGTAGAATCTGTTCAGTTATGGTGCCAGACAATATAAATTAATAAATTATAAGTTAATAAATTTGTATCTAGTTTATCAAATTTTCATGAGTGTGATTCATGTGAATCAGCCTTCAGGATCTATACAAACTTGGGCGTACTCATAAAATTACTAGTAAGTTCTTGAACTTGCAAAGCAGAGACATTTCTAGACCCAAGACAACCTCACCATATCACAGAATCCCATGGAGCTGGGACTCAGCATTCTCCTGGACCTACTCCCTAACCACCTAAAGGTAATGTCACACACCAGGAGCGGCGGGTGGGGCAGCGCCCACAGAAACAGCTGACTCACTGTGACAGCAGCGTTCCCACTGCGCCCCAGACGCTTTCACGGCTCAGGAAGGTGGGAGAAATGGCTGGGAAGTTAGTGTTGTGGTTCTTACACAGTTAAGTTTGTTTCTCATCTTCCTCTCTTTCACTTTCCCCACCTCTCCTTGCAAACATGCCTACGTTTCAAGGTTAACGTTATATGATTGTCTTAGAAGACAGACCCAAGGACGCTGCACTTTAC
>PVJC01046429.1:0-13320 GCA_004026665.1 Murina feae
GGCTGCGGGGAGGAGGGACCGGCTGCGGGGAGGGGGGAACCGGCGCCACCTGTGCTCTGCCCCCACAGGCTGCCTGCGGACAGGATGGCGTTCAGCAAGGGCTTCCGCGTCTACCACAAGCTGGACCCCCCGCCCTTCAGCCTCATGGTGGAGACCAGGCACAAGGAGGACTGTCTCCTGTTCGAGTCCGGGGCGGTGGCCGTGCTCTGTGAGTCCCGGGCCGCTCTTGTGGGTCCGTTTTCGGTTTCGGGGGGTCATTCGGGTCCTGCGGGGCTCAGGGGAGACCCCGCCCCGCCCTGATCCCTCCCTTGCTCTCCGTCCAGCCTCGTCGTGTCGGGAACTTGCACGTGCGCCTCCCCTGCTGCGGGGGCTTCGCGTGGGGGTGGGTGCGGGTCGGGGTTGCAGGTTCTGGCTTTGGCGGGTTTAAATGTCGCCGCAGCCTCTGTCGCCTCCCGCACACCCCGAAATGGCTGGCTGCCATTTTTCCTGAAAGGCAGAGGTTCCGTAGCTGCAGCGATGAGCCCTCAAGACTGTAGTGTGTGGGAGTGTCTGATGGTTAGAGAATTGTCAGCGCTTTTTACAACTTCCCGTGGAATATGCGATGGATTTCATGCCATTTAAAAACCATTTGCTAGTCTCTCTGAGAAAAGGACCGCTGTATCACACACACAGTGGGTCCGCTGGTGGGAGCACCGCCCTACCCCACAGGGTTTCAGGCTCAGAGCACATACTTAGGTTGGGGGTTTGATCTCCCACTGGGGGGGCCTCCAGGAGGCCGCCAATTGATGCTGCTCTTACATGGATGTTTCTTTATTTCTCTCTCTCTCCCTCCCCTTCCCCCTCCTCGCTAAAAATAAAAAAAATATTCTTTGTGAGGATTGTGTTAAAAAGTAGATTAATATGTTTTGGGTTATTTTTATGGGCAAATGTATGAAATTAAAAATAAAAATACTGATTTGAACATTGTCTTTCTTAATATAAGATTTTGGCAGATAAGTTCAGTTTCGGTTATTTGAAATGTGATGGTGTTTTTAAGAGTGTTGTAGTGATAACTGCTGATCCTTTATTAAGTTTTTGCTATGTAGAGACATAACACGAAGGGGCTATATGTTCCAAGAGACAAGTATTAATATGGGTTATATTCAATCAGTGTGGGCTTATGTTACTCAACTTGTTTTTTATACTTAAAATACACCAAACTTAACTTGCTATAATATTAATTTTCATAGCATATTTTTTCTTACTCTAAGTATAATTACACTGATGAATTCATAATTAAAAATATTTGGGAAAATGTTTGGCTTAGCATGTGAAACCCTTTTTAGGGGCTTGTGCTTTTGAGGCATTACCTGATTTTCTAATTTGTCTAAATTCAAATGTTTCTTTAATTGTCATTACCAGTAATGACAGGGATCCAGGTGTTCAGCTCCCAGGAACTCGTTACCTGTGGTTATCAGGGTGATTTCTGTACTTTACTCCCAGGTCAGGGCCCTAAGGGTAACCGTACTTCCAAACCTCCAGCCGCCCTCTTTTTGCCAAAAAAATGATTAAAAAAAAAATCCCCAACCATCCATTTGGCATTGATATTCTAAGGAGAAAGGATATAAAAATACTGTCTTCATTATTTATTAATTCTACTTCTTGTATTAGATTTAGACTGTGTAAGTAATTCTATCAGGAGAAAAAAAAATAAAGCTTGCATATTGCCTCTCTGTGAAGCTAGCATAAATGGATGTATAATCTCTAGGGTATGTTATGTTTTCCTATTATAAACTTTTTATAAATCATTTGACTTTTATGAAATCAGCTTGACATTCAGTGTGGAGTGATGCCAAGGTGCGTGTGGTGCTGTAGCACTCACTTTCCAAACCGTCACATTTAAAAAGCTGCTGTGTTCAGGGACCGAGCTTGGAAAAGACCGCCGCGCCCTCGGTATCTTCAGCAGCCCAGCCC
Source organism: Murina feae (assembly GCA_004026665.1). Lineage (NCBI taxonomy): Eukaryota > Metazoa > Chordata > Mammalia > Chiroptera > Vespertilionidae > Murina > Murina feae. The sequence goes on from PVJC01046429.1 coordinate 1,954, forward strand.
CTTCCCTGCGTCTTGCAGAGTCACCTGCCAGGAGAATCTCCTAAAACATTTTTATATTAAACAGAAGTTAACCCATTTTCCCGAAAGATTATGTTCAGACTCCGCACCCTGTTAATCGAGGCTCCGCCCGTTGGCCCCTGTTGATCTCCTTTAGGAAGCGCAGGCGGTTCCTCGTGCTTCCCGCAGTGCCAGGCTGCTCCTGGCTATGCCCTCTCCACCTTCCAGGGCGAGCCTCTTCCTCCTTCCCGAGGCTCTGCCCCGCCCCTCCAGCTCGCTCGCTCGTGGGTCTTCCTTCATTTGGTAGAAGTCAGTCTGGATCCCGAGAGGACCGCTTTCCTAGTCTCTGCTGGTTTTTTTGGTGTCTGCATATTTGTGTGCAGGTATTTTTCTTGGACGTAGGTGGTGATAGGGACGCTAGCAGGCATCCGTGTTCATGTACCCGAAGCTGGCGATTGCTGGAGGCTCCCGTTGCTCGGCTTTACTGAGTAAAGTTGGGAAAATCAGTCGCGTGGCAATAGCTGTTGGCAGTCACTGAGTTTTCTGGGTTCTGCCAGAGATACCCACGTGAAATGTTACCTTCCGTGTTCTTAGCACATGTCAGGGATGGGTGCAGGGGAGAGCACCACGAGCATAATATCCGATCAGGGATCCTCTTAGGGCCAGTGTCCTCTCGTGCAGCTCTGGACCTGGTGTTTATTTGGCGGGGTTCCCAGCTGAAATGAGCCACGAGGCTAGGACGCAATCAGTAGGCCCTGGGGTGTACACACTCACCTGGGCAGGCTTTACACAGCCCCCCCCCAAATTCTGAATGAATTGAGTGGGATGATAATTTATTTAAAAATATCTTTTATTGACTTCATGGGGAGGTAGAAAGGTAGAAACATCATTTGATGGCCCCCTGTCTGCCACCTCCTGGGGATGGAGCCTGAAGACCTGGCACGTGCCCTGACGGAGTGGAATGTGACCTAGTCCATGGGCTCACACTCAACCCCTGAACCACACAGGCCGGTGGGGTGACAGTTTCTGAGCGTAGTTTACATAGGCCTTTCTGTGATAGATAATGGGACAGACAACTTTGCCTTGCACATTTATTGAAAATAAGCATGTTTCCTGAATTACAGCACGCTTGTTGTTGTCATGGGGCCAATAGTGAGCTTCCTTGAGCACACAGCTTGAACAGAGGCTGACGCTCCCCAGCACTCAGTGCGGCGCGGGAGCTGTGGGCGGGCGTCTGTCGGTGCCGACTCTGAGGAAAGGCACGTCTTGGAAATCTTTGAGCCCCTAGCGTTAGTACACTGTTCTACTCACACTTGCAGGATCATGGTTATCAAAGAAGTGGCACAGGGAAGAAGACCAATCTAAACTAAACAACAGAGTTGACAGACATGCAATATTCTGTGTATTTGAAAGTCGGTACCTTTGCCCAGCTGGTGTGGCTCAGTGGTTGAGCTGGTCAGTGTACATCATAGTGAGCAGTTGAGTGGCCTTAGCCTATCATTAGCATATTATGCTTTGATTGGTTGAACAGCTGACCAAACACTTAGCATAGTAGGCTTTTATTGTATAGGATATGTGTGGCTGTAGAGAGTTGGACAGCTTCTCAAACCTTGGAATCAGATTGGACAGTGCCACCTTATTTCTGTTCCACATTGATTTTTTAAAATATCTATATACTAGTGGCTCAGTGCACGAAATTCGTGCACATTAAAAGGGGATTAATTATAGGAAATATTTTAATATTGCTATTTGCCCTTTCTCTATAATAAAAGTGTCAGAGATTAAAGAAAATTAGTAAAATGTATATGAAAATCTTCCTCCTGTCAGAGTCTGGGATGCACCATGGAACCCAGAGTCAAGTCTTCAACCACCCACATGCACCTCAAAATCGCTTGAGACCTAAACCTGGATGGCCCCCCTTCATTGGGCTAGATCCAGACCTGGCCGGTCCCACCCTGTCAAGCCCTGCCAGGTTGGGGGGGGGGTGCAGCCTCATGTCCCCTGGGTGCCAGGGTAGGGGGGCATGGCCTGAGGTCCCCCATCAAGCCCTGCTGGGTGGAGGGAGTGGCCTGGATCCCCCAGCCTGGCGCCGGGGCAGGAGGCACAGCCTGAGGTCCCCTGGTCCAGCACCAGGGCAGAGGACACACTGGGTCAAGTCCCACTGGGTGGGGGGGCACAGCCTCAGGTCCCCTGGCCTGGCACCAGGGAAGAGGGTGCAGTTTGAGTTCCTCTGACCCGGTGCCAGGATGTGTGTGTGGGGGGGGCAGCCTGAGGTCTCCTGTCAAGCCCTACGGGTGGAAGGCATGACCTGAGGTCCCCTGTCAAGCCCTATTCAAGAGATGGGTGGGCGCACAGCCTCAGGTCCCTGCTGATTGCTACTTAAGGCTCATATGGGAACTTGGCCTCAGCTGTGGGTGCAAATTGACTGGAGTGACGGTCAATTTGCATATTCCCTCTTTATTATATAGGATATTTTATTGATTTTTACAGAGAGGAAGGGAGAGGGATAGGGAGCTAGAAACATTGATGAGCGAGAAACATTGATCAGCTGCCTCCTGCACACTCCCTGCTGGGGATGTGCCTGTAACCAAGGTACATGCCCCCGACCAGAATCAAACCTGGGACCCTTTAGTCCACAGGCCAACACTTTATCCACTGAGCCAAACTGGTTAGGGCTAAAAAATACATTTTTATTGATTTCAGAGAGGAAAGGAGAGGGAGAGAGAGTTAGAAACATCAGTGATGAGAGAGACCATGACCTCCTAGTTCATAGGTCAATGCTCATGGGGATCTGCATTGATTTTTATCCCAGCAAACCCAGCCTCAGAAAGATACGATGTCAGTAAGGACTACACTGCTATCTAGTGTTGAAACTCTGAACTAACGTGTGTTAGTATCTCCATGTTTCCTCCAATTTCAGATACCCACCCGGCCAGTAGGGGGCATGCAGGAGGCACCTGATGGGTGTTTCTCTGTCATCATCGTCTCTGCGTCTCTCTCTCTCTTCCTTCCTGGCCGGGTGGGTCAGTTGCTTGGAGCATTGTCCCCGTTTGTGAAAAGGTTGCAGGTTCAATCCCCAGTTGGGGAACTTATGGGAGACAACTGGTCAGTATTTGTCTCTCATCGGTATTTCTCTCCCTGTTCCCACCCCCCAATATATCCTTGGGTGAGGATTATAAAATAAAATGTCCCGCATTTCTGCTGGGAGTTTGTTGAAGTGTCCCAGAGCATCTCAGCGTACATGGGAGATGTGGCATTAGATGTGTGTTACTTCATTTAATTCTGTGGCTTGTGCTTTACCCCACATCACAGATGTGGAGACTGAGGCTTGGAGAAATGAAATAATGGCTCCAATGGCGTAGTGTGGGTTTTCTCCACTGTGATTATTGTTTGTGCTGTGTGTGTGTGGGGGGGTGGTTATTTGGGGAGCTAGGGGGATGAACGGGAAAGAAAGGGGTGAGGTGCTAGTGGAAGACTGAAATTAGGCGTGAAAAGGGCAGCGTGTTCTGATGAGGAGGCATGTCCTTGCCATGGACTAGTAATACAGTAGAGGAGGCATGGCTTGACTTAGGGTGGGCCATTTGGTGGCCAAGTTAAATGTTGGCTTCTAGAATGTTGTGTGCGTGTCGTGGGTGGTGATAAGCAGTGTGCATTGTTGTTCCTTCTGTTTAATTACCAGGTGCTGCCAGTCTTCACGATCGCCCTTTAGATGAGTTGTAGTGTCCTGTCTCTTGTAAGAAAAATGTTCCAGCTGAGAGAAGTGACTGTACAGTTGACTTTTCTGCACAGAAACGATGAAATGTAGGCTTGTGTATCACTTTATGACAGAGCTGCAAAAATTCATTTTTGTTTTGTAAGTTACTTTTGTAATGTTCACATTTAAGAGGAATAGTAAAGTCAACTTAAATATCAACCCTTAGAAAGTCATCACCCTCACCCTCCCGTTCCGGTCTGGGTGGCAGGGTTAGCCGACAGGAGCAGGGCCAGCTAGTGCTCCCACGTGCTCTCACTGTTTACCAGGAACTTTGCCATCAGGAAATAGAAGGCGAAGGCAGTTTCTCTCGCCGAAATGTAAAACCCCTTCCTGAGACTTTATTACATGATTTAAGGTCTAGCAGGTGTTCTAAATTGTCCTGTAAAATATAACAAGCTCAGGAGCATAGCAGGGTGTTCGCTTCTAACGCTGATGGTAACAGTAATTGAATTTACCCACCGTGAATAACAGACGAAGCAAACCCGGTGTATGAGACAACTTCCAGGCGTGAACAGACGCAGCTCCCTCCCGAGAAGGGGAACACGCGAGTGGGCCTTGGTGAGCCTTGGGGTCATGCCAGCTCCTCGCTTCAGACCTGCTCTTCGTCCCGTCCTTACCTCGTGGATGGCACTCCATGCCCCTAAACACCCGAAGCCTCACTCTGCATGCTTCCCCTCGCATCACACGCGCTCCAGCCCGGGCCGGGCTGCTCAGCCTCCTAACGGTTCGCGCCCCTTGCTGCTCCGTCCCAGCCAGCCCACGGGGTGCCTTTCACGAACCATGGCCTCCTGCCCCACTCCCTACTCCCCACCCACGCTCATCTCATTCCCTCACTCCCCTCGGGGGTTCACACTGGACCTAGAACCCAGCGCTCCTGGGTTTCTGTGTTCCAGCCACACTGACCTTTTGGTGCTGAATGTGCCGAATGCTGTCTGGTCTCAGGGTCTTACACATGCTCATGTTCTTTCTGCTCAACATCTTACTTTTAAAAATAAACTTCTTCCCACGTATAGAAAAGTACGTGAGTCGTCGGGGTACAGCTTGATGAAGTGTGAGTGACACTCATGTTACCATCCGAGGTGGAGAAGTGGAACATTGTGGCCCGCTCTCCAGAGAGTCCCTCTGCCCCTTCCCAGTGACCTCCCCCTGACCCGCAGAGGTGGTCCCTGGCCCCACTTCTTTACCTGGCTTTGAGCTGAACCGGATGGAGCCATTCACTCTGTCTTCTCGTGTCTGCTGCTTTCTTTCAGCGGCCCTCGAGGGAGACCACCCGTGTGGTCGCCTGTGACAGTAGCTCGTTAACTTCCGTTGCCTGTGGTGTCGTGTGTATCCCGGCGTCTGTCCTGTTGGGAATGACACCGTGTGCACATCCTGTGCCTGTCTGGTGGTGCCCCTGCGCACACCTTGCTGGTGGGAGGGCTCTCGGGGATGGAAGTGCTGGCCAGAGGCTGTGTCCGCTGCCTGGAGTGCTTGTGTCCACTTTCCTCTGCTCGCCCCCTGGTGATTCCTCAGGCTGCAGCTGAGGCCACTTCTGCAGAGTGTAAGTGAGGTGGTGGCAGCCTGTGGGAGCTCCATCCCAGCACGTGCAGACCTCCTTGCTTGCCTGTGGATGGCCGCGGGATGCTGTCTTCCTAACAGAGGCATGGGCACTGGGACCTGGCAGGCACTCGGCACATGCTTGTTGCATGAGTGTGTGAAAGGTGGCTTTTGTTTTGGCCTGTTGCCAAGATTGAAATGTGTATCGTAAGTGGAACATCAATTTGGACGGTTTAATGTCCTCCAGCTGGAGCTTTAATTACATAATTATGCAGGGAAAACCTCTGCTTGTAGAACATTCTTCCCTTGGTGGGTGCTGAGGTGGAGAGCGGCTCTCCTGCGGCCGATTGTGGTCTCGGGTGAAGCACCCCACCTCCGGTCTCCGTCTGGAACCTCATCACCTGGAACCTCATTACTGAGCTTTCTGCCCCGAGGCTCTGGGTCTGCCTGCCCCAGGGCTGCCCACATGCAAATCCCTCGCCCACAAACCACGGGGCGTGCAGCCGCAGGCAAGCCGTGGTTCCAGGGAGGTCACGCTCGCTGTCATCCTGTTCTCTCACTCTCTCTAGCCTTCCTTAGTTCCCTCTCCCCTCCCTGCCAGCCGAGAGGCCGGCTGTCCCCCAGCTGGGCGGCGAGGCCATAGCAGTGTTGACAGTGGTGAGCAGACGCTTCATTGAGGCAGGAGAGGGACCTGAGCTTCCTGTCCCCATGCCCGGACTCCATTTCCCTTATGCTTGCACTGGGCTCTGCCGAGCAGTGACGCCCCTTAGCACGTGATGAGCCCCTGGTTGGAAGTAAGTGAACAGCACCTGTCCCCCCACGCCCACCCTTGCGCCCCGCCACAGGCACAGCATCGCCTTTGAGTTCCCAGGCGTCCCTGTGAGGAATGGCTACATTTCAATGAGAGCATCCAGATCCTGTCCGTGCCAGGGGACAGTGTTTCCCTCCTGTCCTGGCCTGCGCGCCCAGTGGTTAGGGCATTGGTCCAAGAACCTAAGTGTCATGGGTTCTCTTCTCTGTCAGGGCACATGTGGGAGACAGCCAGCCGACATGCCTCTGTGTCTCTCTTGCATCGATGTTTCTCTCCCTCTGCCCCCACCACCGCCTTCTCTCTCTGAAAAAAAAAAAAGGGATCTCTTTTTATGTATTATTTTAAAACAAAACAGTTTCTCTGGTGCTGAACCTCTAACTTCATCTCTGTCTATCAGATGCACACTCAGCAGCCGCACTGCCGTGTCTCCGTGGTGGGGGGGGGGGGCGGGTTGAGCTGAGAGGCGAGAAATGAGACCTGGCCCCTGTGGCCCCTGTGGCCCCTGGGACGCAGTATGTGTGGGGGACGCAGAAGATGGCTGACTTGCAGCCAGAGGGGTCAGAGAGGGAGTCGGGAAGGAAGTGGCTTCTGAGTCAGGTGTTGGAGGATGGACGGGAGGATTTGGGAAGATGACTGACGGGTATTCCCGATGGAAAGAACGCGGGACCGAGGAGGAGAAGGGAGAGTGTGGCGGCCTGGACTCCCGTGGGAGAGAGGAAGGGCTGGACGGTGCTCTGTGCACCTTTAAAGGGGCGTGGCTTTCTTCTCCCAAGTCATCTCACAGGGGGAGATGCTCACCTTAGTTTCCAGAACTAAATTGCTCAGAAATAGGACAGTAATCCAATTAGGACTCCCTCTTACCCGTATATTTCTACGTAGTTCATGGAGTTTCATAAAATAAAGGAATCTTTCTTCCTCGTTAAGAAAAACGCACAGGGAGCGGATAACACGGAAGTGTAAGTTTATTATCGCGGTGCCGTTTGGAGATAAGGGATTCTTCCTCAGGAACATGCAGGCGGGCTTGCGGTCAGGAGCAGGGAGGGAGGAAGGGAGGCAGGGGGAGCGAGAGTTCCTGCCTTTCTGCATTTGTAGGTGTGAGAAGCTATTGTTTGTAATTATCCTTTGAGATTCCAGCTGTGGTTTACTTTTCTTTGGTTCTCTGTCAAATTTTTAATCAATGTATTTCCTAAGAACGAGGTAGATTTTTCCTTTAAAGTTGCAGAGGTGTGTTTTTCTTAGTACATCAAACAGCCTGCCGTACAAAATTACTCTGTGTGGTATGTTCATTAGCAAGATAACATCAATTTTATTGCGGAAGAAACAAGACAAAGTTCAGGCAGAAGATTTGGTTCCCATGCAAAGCAGTATGGTGGTTAATTTCATTCTGTAAATGGTGCTCGGTCCCCTGAGTGTGAAGCCCTAGCTCCACGGCGCTCAGTACTCGTGCGGGGATGGAAGGATGGGGAGGACAGGGCAGCTGCCTCGGGGAAGGAAGTGAGGACAGGTACAGTGTGGGTAACATGAGGACAGAGCTCTGACGGAGCTGTGCTGGAGGAGCGCAGAGAGGCTTCCAGGAAGTGACCTTCTGCCTCGAACCTATCAGCTGAAGGGAATTTGCCAGGAGGCAGGGGTGGGAGAGCCCTGCAGGCAGGAGGCCAGACTGCTGTGTGGAGGTGCAGAGTGAAAGGGCGAGTGAGTCAGCACTGGGGAGAGTGTGTGGTTAGAGCAGGGGAGGCGAGGAGTGGGGGTGATGAGAACGAAACAGGAAGGTGCCTCCGGGCCACTTCAGAGAGAGCTCTGGGTAAGGAGCTGTGTTATCCTGGAGGGACATCACGGCCGCGTGGTTCTAGAAGTGCAACAGTCAGACCCGTCAGCCGGGGAGGGAAGAAAATCAAAACAGCCCCCAAACAGAGATTGCTAACGGTCTTGCTACGCAGGTCGGTGGGAGGGATGGGTCAGTAGGTAGTGCTGGAGCATGGGCTCACTCTCTGGGAAGAACATTTAGGCTACATGTCAGAGAAAGTATTTTTTGCAACACCTTTGTTAAGAATATCAGATTTAGATTTAGAAAATTTTGGTTGAAACTCTGACTTCATAGCTAAATAAAACCTGATGTATCAGGTCTTAATTTCTGACCCTAAAACTTTTTTTTTTTTGTAGCTTCTGCAGAAAAGGAGGCAATCAAGGGTACATACTCCAAAGTGCTGGATGCGTATGGACTCCTAGGTGTTTTACGACTCAATCTGGGTAAGTTTATTGTCAACATAATCAGCCTGAGCAGGCGGCAAGCCTTTTGTCAGCCGACATCATCCCAGATTAGAGTCATCAGGGTTGAAAGAGGCCCTCACACTGGAAGCTCACATGTGGAGTCTGAAATGATGTCACTCTCTCTCAGATCCTTAGAGTCACTGCAGCCTGTGCTCTTTGCAGGTGACACCATGCTGCATTACCTGGTCCTCGTCACCGGATGCATGTCTGTGGGGAAAATTCAAGAATCTGAAGTGTTCCGAGTGACTTCCACGGAATTTATATCCCTACGAGCCGATGCTTCGGATGAGGATCGCATTTCAGAAGTGCGCAAGGTGCTGAACTCGGGGAACTTCTATTTCGCGTGGTCTGCGTCGGGGGTCAGCTTGGACCTGAGTCTGAATGCCCATCGCAGCATGCAGGAGCACACGACCGACAACAGGTTTTTCTGGTGAGTCAGTCCCTGAAGCGGGCCACTGTGGGCCAGCGTTCACTCTCAGACAGCGGCGTGGCCCTGCAGCCCCACTCCTCCTGCCCCAGAATCCTCAGCGGGCAAGGCAGACGCCCACCGACACTTCATGAAACCCATTTGCTCTCCCTGATCTCGACTTTCCTCTCATTTCAGAAACACCTTTAAGATCTATAGTTTAAAGTTAGGAATGAACTCGTTGTCATAGGATTGTTACTCATTTCATTGTTCTTACTTTTGAGATCTTGTCTCTGGCAGTATTGCCTTTCTAAGCCAGCATTCCCTTATCATTTTAATTTTATTGGACTCAGTAGGAACGGGATGCGGGTCAAGTTCAGTGCTATGAATAAGTGAGAAGGAGCAGAGGAGGAGATGGTGTGGGAGGGCGGGAGGGCGCAGGCAAGGGACAGATTCTGCTGCTCATGCCACCCCTGCACCTCTCTGATGGGCGAGACACTGAAGGCCCAGGAAAGGTGAAGAAAGGCGTTGTGCCGGGCCGCAGGTCACCTGCCCGGCTCGCGTCTCACAGCCCCGCGCCGCCCCCTGAGGCCTGGCGTGGGAAAGGTGCACGAGCCCGCATGCTCTCGGTGCCTTTGGTTTGACGGCGTGTCCCGGCAGGACCCGGTGCTGTGCTGTGTGTGCTCCGGGACTGACGTGGCCCTGCCTTCTCCCAGGAACCAGTCTCTGCACCTGCACCTCCAGCACTACGGCGTGAGCTGTGACGACTGGCTGCTGCGCCTCATGTGTGGGGGCGTGGAGATCAGGACCATCTACGCGGCTCACAAGCAGGCCAAGGCCTGCCTCATCTCCAGGCTGAGCTGCGAGCGCGCCGGGACCAGGTTCAACGTGCGGGGCACCAACGACGACGGCCACGTCGCCAATTTTGTGGAAACGGAGCAGGTACGGGGTTTTGCTGCTCCGTCCCTGTGTGCGGCGGAGGCACAGGAGGCAGCAGGGCAGCAGATGCTGATGTGATTCAGAACCCGCTTGTGAGGTCGGCATGTCAGTTTGTGGCTATTGGCAGCTTGCTGGCTGAGAAAGGCCTCCGCGAGCGCCCTGGTGTGGGGCAGTCTTCACTGCTCAGCAAGGCCCGCCAGGGCCGGCCTGCCCTTGGGTGTTGAATGGAAATCCTCGTTGACAGAGCTGACAACTCGGGAAAAGTTTTCTGTGACTTGAGTCCATCCCACTCTCATCTGTAGACACTTGAACCATCTAAACTTTAAAATGGTGATATTTTTGGCCATGAAACTATATAATTGCAAATTTAGTCCATACCTCAAGACCAATTCATCTTTAATTAATTTTTAAAAAATACGAAAAACTAAAGGAAAACGTGAAAATAGAAAGGTATGTACCATTTAACAGGAACTCCTTTCAAAACGCTGTGATCCCTATGCTTAATATTTCTAACTAGGGGCTGTAGGTGGTCGGCCGGCCAGCCCCACCCTGCTGGTCGAACTCCCAGTTGAGGGGACAATTTGCATATTAGCCTTTTATTTTATAGGAAATTTTTCTGGTTAATACAGGTTGGGGCAAAAGTACCTTACAGTTAGGAGTACATGCAAAACAGAGTCTAATCTTGTATTATTATTATTTATTAATTATCGTATTATTATCCACACAAACAATTTTAAACCTACTTTTGCCCCACCCTGTACGGGAGATGTTTCTTTAGGACAATTTGTGTGTGAGAGGTGGGTCATAGTTACAACCTGTGCAACCAGCATTAGTGAATTTGTCTCCTCTAACGCAGAGGTAACAGCTGTGTCTGCGGAACTGTTTATCCGTGTTTCTCTCCGTAGGTCGTATACTTAGATGACTCTGTGTCTTCCTTCATCCAAATCCGGGGCTCGGTCCCGTTGTTCTGGGAGCAGCCAGGCTTGCAGGTGGGTGTCCGACGCTGCTGTTGTTTTCTCTCGGAAGTTTCCATGTGTTTTAAGTTTTCAGGATTGTTTGCTCGTTCATTGGATAGTTCTATTACTCAATGTAATAATATCGGCTAGATTCATAAACAAGGACCTGAGTGCAGAGTTCCTGGAACTATAGCAGATATTTTTTCCCTGTAGTATTTTTTCAACATCCGTAGAAATTCAGCTGCTGTGTTTGATAATAAAATTGGGATGTTTTCATAGTACGTTGATTTTCAGTGTTCCCGTGTTTGCGCTCTCAGTATGTTAGTACATAACACCTTAGCCTCTGTGGGCAGGGAAATGCTGTCGCTAAAAGCAAAGCCCTGACTATGCTTTCCTCTCCCACTGCTGCCATGCGGCCTGCGTGGGGATCGGCTTTCCGGGGTCGCAGTGTCTTTTCTGTAAAGGGGGTGACATATTAGTGTAGCTGCTTCTTGGGGTTCTCGTAAGGATGGAATGAGAGCTACGCAGACCAGTGCCTGGCACACACGGCCAGCACTGTGTAAGGGGTCGCTGCTGAAAAGTATCTTTCACAACTAAAATTTTCTTAGTTTGCAAGTGTTTCATAATGGTCTGACTTCTAGCTCTTTCGTTATGAGGTTGCATTTTAAAAAATAAAAGGGAGGAGAAACTCCTAGAACTT